>VWZX01000877.1:83812-112173 GCA_013399015.1 Galbula dea | reverse complement strand
GGGGGGGGAAGGTTGGGGTGGGGGAGGATGGGGGAAACAGCAAACCAATGGGAAAGGTAAAAATGCCTGCTTCCCTATCGGATTCTCACCTGAAATAGTCACTGCAGGCAGCCAAGACAACTTTATGAACCTGAAACACTTCATTATTTATAGTGAGGATGACATCAAGCAGCTGAGCCTGAGCTCGGAGCGAGGCCAGTCCCTGCAGCAGAGTGGTGCTGTGGCCAGGAGCAGAGAACGTGCATTTCAGGGTGCTGTTCTTGTCAGCCATGCTAAAAACAGAACAAGAGAGACAGGCTGGTTTGAAATTAAAACAATATGTGGTATACCTACAAAGCATGCTGGGGAGGAGACTGTAACACGAAGCAGTTTGAAGGCAAATTCCCAGCTCGATAGCCACACGGAACATCATGACATCAGTCCCTCACTTGGATTCCCTTCTCCCAGGACAACAGAGACTTCCAAATGTCTGCAGGATACTTCCACAGTACTGACAGTTCGTCATGCTGCAGCCCCCAGGGCTTCAGAGCCCATCCAAACACCAGCTAGCAGGGCCAAAATCTCCCATGGACATCAGTGTCCCCACACAACAACCACCCCGGAGTCCACCCTGACCTCAACTTCAACCATGAGCCTGAATCACAGTTGCTCATTCTTCTCATCACCTCCCCTGACTGCAGCTGTTAGATCCTCTGCATGGTCCAAGGACAGCCCTGCTAGCCCTACTTGATCCTTCTCTCATGCCTGACCCTCACAAGAAGAGCAAAAGCAAAACATGACATGGTCCTGGCTGCTCTAAATAACATCAACTGTTTGAGCTGCACTGTAAACAGTCCCCTCCCAGTGTAAATAGTTCCTTGGTCTTCCCAATGCCTCTCCCACATGTTCCTCAGCATGGAGAGCATCACTCTGGGATTCACTTAGCCTCAGATGCTCTTGTCAGTGAGAACACTGCATTTGGAGGTGAACATCAGCACTAGCTCTGCACAAGTGGAAGACTGCAAATTTAATCTGACTCTGAACTACTTTCCAGGATCAAGATCCAAGTCCCTCTGGGGAGAAAACCTGCACAAGGAGCAGCATTCAGGATGGGTTTATGTTTTCAGAAGCAGCTGTGATTAGGTCTCTGCATTTTGAAGGAATATTTTATGGAAGTGTGACATAAAAAACCCCAAGCTGATCATAGGGCATCTGGAAAGCTGCACTACTTGCTCCCAGGTCCAGCAGGGGAGAGAGCACTTAGTCCTGTGCTTAAAGGATACTGTTGGTATTGTTATTTTTGTTATTATTATGGAAAGCTGCTGGGTGGAAAAGGATCTGGGGGTGGTGGTCAACAGTGGCTGAAGATGAGCCAGCAGGGCGCCCAGGTGGCCAAGAAGGCCAACAGCATCCTGGCCTGGATCAGTGCTCAGTGAGGCCACACCTCCAATCCTGGGGGAGGGAGGAGCCCAAACCTGACAAGAAGGACATTGAGGTGCTGGAGTGTGGCCAGAGAAGAACAACAAGGGTGGGGAAGGGTCTAGAGCACAAGTGTGGTGAGGAGCAGCTGAGGGAACTGGGCTTGGTTAGCCTGGAGAAGAGGAGGCTCAGGGGAGACCTTCTGGCTCTCTGCAACTCCCTGAGAGGAGGCTGGAGCCAGGTGGGGTTGGTCTCTTCTCCCAAGGAAGAAGTGACAGGATGAAACAGCCTCAAGTTGCACCAGGGGAGGCACAGGTTGGACATTAGGAAAAATGTCTTCCCTGCAAGGGTGGTTAAGCACTGGCAAAGGCTGCCCAGAGAGTCACCATCCCTCGGGGGGTTCCAAAAACACATGGATGTGGTGCTGAAGGCCATGGTTTAGTGGTGACTTGGCAGTGTTAGGTTAACAGCTGGACTCGATGAGCATAGAGATCTTCTCCAACCTTCCTGATTCCATAATGCTGCTCTGATCCTATTATTCTTTAGGTAGAATAAAGCAAGCAAGCCAATACAAATATTGCAGAGCCCAGGTCACAGTGTGCTAGGGGCTGTATAATCCCATCCTTTCCTAACTGTCCCTACGAGTTCACCACCTAAACAACAACACAAGCCACACACAATAGACCAAACAAGCAGGCAAGGTCAGAGAAGAGTCAGGGAGATGGGATAACAAAACTGGGGATGTAAACAATCCCCAAACAATAAGGAACAAAGGACAGGACTTGCTACTTGCTTAACTTATCGGCCTGCAATTTCCTGCATGCTTCACAGAAGAGGCAACTTAGGGGAAATCTGTGATGTCCATCAGAGCACCGAGCAGGGAGCTGAGTTATGTGAGGAGCTCTAGAGCTCTCTGGGACGCTGCAGGATGCAGATAGCAAATCTTTGCAGCCTGTTTCCAAACTCCTCGGGCTTGGGAAGGTGCCTTAAAATTCCTACGAGTTCCTAAGGGGATTCCTGAGACCTGTCATTCAGTATCAGCCCTGCTTCTTGTGGCACAGACCTGGAACTCCTACCTTCAAATCAAAGCATTCTAAAAAGTCTGAGTCCAGAGAGTGGAGCCCAGCTACAACATCCTTCCTATCACAAGAAGGATTAGCAAAAAGTCAGTTGCTGACAAGACCTTTAGCCATTCTTACTCCATGAGCCAAGAATCCTTTATCCACTCCAGCTCTTCCCATGGTGAAAGAGGAAAGAGACTGGAGGGAGAGAGTGCCTGAATATTCATCATCTCAACTCATTTTACTCTCCTCTCTGGAACAATGGCTTTGATTCGCTGGAGTCCAAAGGAGGAAACATCCAGCAGGAGCAAGGAGAGGATCTTGCCTCTGAACACAGGATTGTTCACCCAGCAAACCCACTGGACGGGTTAAGTAGCCACAGAGAGCTCCAGCAGCTCATCTGGGAGAAGGTAACTCCTGAGTTTACTCTAACTTCCTTAGAGTTGATCTCCTGCAGGATTCTCCTCATGGGAATTAGCTTCAGCATTTTTACCAGCCCCATTCTCAAGAGACCTTGTCCCAGCCCCAGGGTTTCCCCCTGTGCAACTGCTTTCATTCCATCCACAAGCCTCCCCGTGCAGGTGCCTCTTCAAACAACAAGCTTTACCTGAACAAACATTCCTCTTCCTTTCCTTTTTCTCAATTAACTTTTACAGGCACTGTTAAACTTGCACTCTAGTTATTAAAGCAGATGGAGGACTGAATCTGGGCAGGTGGAATAAATGGAATAAACATTATTTGCACGTGTGATTCATTTCAATAAGTAATTGGGAACAGCCACCTCTGAAAAACTCCCTGTACTAGTTCCTTTGTCTGTTTACAGGTGTGGAATACAAGGATCCAACCATTACACAATCCTCCAGGGGAGGGGAAAAGAGAAAAAGACAAAGCAGAACTGAAGAGCAAGAGAAGAACTGATAATGTCTAGTTTTCATCAGCCTGGGAAACAAGAGTCTGTAGGAGAGACAGGCTGGAATGGAACTAAAATCCACACAAAGCATGAGAAATCGAGTCAGAGACTTAACAAAAACCCAAAGCAGGAGGAGGAGAGCTGTGAAAACAGCAACAAACTCTGTTTGGTTTGGGATCAAAGCAGGTTGGGCTCACCCCAGGCTGCCAAAGCCCAGGGCACAGCAGAGCCATGGCCACACTGTGCCCCGTGGCCTTGCTTCCCACTCCTCTCCCTCTGCTATGGGAACAGAGGGGGAAGAGAGGTAGCAGTTGGATGTCAGAGACTGGAGAACAGAAAGAAAAGGCACAAAAGGAAGCCTTGAACATGGGCAAGTGCCTTTGTGAGCCTCTCCCTATCTGACTGGGGATCAGAATATGCCCTGTACTTGCTGCTTAACGATTTGTTACAGAAGAAACAGCCTTGCAGACAAACTTTGGAGGAGCTGCATCTACTCCCCAGCCCTTCACGATAAAAGCCTTTCATCACACAAGAGTGAGGAAGTGTCTGTTCTGCTCCTTCCCCCTTCCCTTTCTGATAGAGGCAGGGCTGGAGAGCTTGTGGAATTTTCCTCTGGTTTTCATTTTTGAGAAGGCCAATGTTGAGGGAAGTCCTTCCCCTGCTGCAGAGAGCTTCGTGGAGGAGCTTTCTGTGGCCAGAGCATCTTTTGGCAGTGGCTGAGCATGCTTGCTGGGAGCAGGGTCAAGTGTTGCTGGCTGCAGCCAGTCCAACTGATCCTTTGAAAAAAATGGAACCCATAAAAATCACATTCACATCAAGCAGAGCTTCCCCTGCATGTTCCACAGGCTTCAGAGGGAGCTGCAAGCAGATCTGAAAACGTTGATGTGCTCATGGCCTCCAGCATGAATATTTTGGTGCAAAGGTGACTTGGCAGCCACAGAAATCCCTCCTTCCATATGGAAACAGCTGGAGCAGTGAAAGGTATCTTTATATTCATGGAACTGCAGCTAAGGCAGGCATGGTGAGGGCAGCTAGAACTCCACACACATGCTGATTCAAGAGGGTGATCTGTTTTGGGCAGCAGCCTCCACGGCTCTGATACCATTGCTGGTACCCAGTTTTCAAAGAGGGACTGCCAGGGAACAAGTAATGGGATTGAGGATTTGTCTCCAAGCTGCTGCTTGGAAGCCAGATTGCTTTCAATCCTCTCCAGTCACTGCAGGCCAGAGTTCAGCATGGGCTATGTGGCTGCAGCTTGGGGTAAAACCAACACAAAAGCACAGGCACATTGCCTGAAAGAGCTGAAGCAAGGGTTAAGGGAGTGGTTCCAGCCAGACAGCAGACAGGGAAGGCAAACAAGCCCAGAAATTCTCCTCCTGCTGCTGCACCTATTGCAGGAGCTGGGCCACCTGCTCTCCCTTGCCTGGAGCACGCTGACCACATCCTTAGCTGACACGTTTCTGAGCAAGGACTGCTTGGTTTTTGACCAGAAGCAGATGCAGTGAGGAGGGATCTCAACACCCAAGAGGCCTCTGAAGCTGATGGGCTGAGAGATGCAAGGGCCCTACTTCAAGAATCAGTTCAGAGGCACCAAGAACATCCCAAAGAACACCCATCCCCTGCCTCTGCCTCCTCGATCCTCCACAACATCACATGTCATCCAAAATGCACTTCAGGCTAATGAATCATTTTTACCAAATCTGGCCTGATGATTAAAAACATCAAAGCTGGAATTAAAGGCTTACCAAGCATGAGTTCATATTGCAGCATGTTTGCAACTACTGCCCAAGTCCAACTGGAGAGAATTAGAGCAGGCCAGATTAGAACATTTCAGTGATTGAATTAAAAGGATGGAATATCTTTTGCTACACAACTGCTTGACATCTTCCTCCTCTTCTTGTATAACCTGGCCCTCCTCAGAAACAGAGAGAGTTCAGTGCTGCTGAGGCTCACTCTCCATCCCAGTTCAGCATCCTTGCTAATATCCACCCACGTTTTCCCCCCTCTCTGGGCAGGTGGTGCTTGGCAATTTCTCATCCAGGAGGAACTCAAGGGGGTTGGCAAGACTCCTGAGCAGGGCAAGCTTCCAAGAGGCAGCCTCTACAGTAAACACAAGCTCGGAAGGTAGGACCCCGTGGGGCATGGCTGGGGTACAGAAGAGGAGGAAAGAAAAGCAGCAGCATGTGTGTGTGTTTGCATGCAACAGAGTCCAGAGTGTCACAGCTTTTCTGGGGATCAACAAAGGACTAGGGATTGCAAAAGAGCCAGCAAGGCACCTTCTGAGCACTCAACCCTGCAAGAAATCTTCCCTGGTGAGAGCAGCAGAAGTCAGCAGAAAGCTGAAGAGCAACTTTATTTAGAACATCAGGGATGAATATTAAGGACCTTCTTTAAGCAGCTCTGAAAGGCAGCTTTATGGGTATTTAAATAATGCAAATCATTTAATGCCTTTAGTTTCATGCCTAAGTTAAAAACACATTCAGATTCTGATTTTTAAACTACAATTAAGACACTTAAAATCAAAACAAAAGTCAAACTCCCTCAGATAAGTCACTGGTAGCCATGGTTACTGTAATATTTCAGCTCCTGAGGCTTTCTATCACATGCCCAAATGAGGAGAATGAGTTTTCAGCACCTCACACCAACAAACCTTACACTAGGGCAAAAAGGCTGAAGCCTTTGCTGCAGCTTTGCTTGCTTCACAGACTCTTGGCAGGACTTTTGGCCAACACTCCCATGGCCTTTGAACCCCTTCCCAAAAAAGAAAAAGCATTTCCTTGAAGTTTAGGTGCAAGGAAGATCAGAAGCTGCCAGGCAAAAAGACTTAAAAATACCTGCCCTGTTAACCTACTTCCACTGCCAGCAGCAAGCAAGATCCTCACCAGCACCCTATCAGAAACACCACTTCCCTGGACAAATTAGCAACACCAATCAGCACTTAATGATCAGCAGCTAATTAAATATTAACACATGGAGTGAAGGGGATGTTTTCCAGAGAAATAGAATCATCTTTAGGAAAGACATGCCAGCTTTAATCCACTTCTTTGTTCCCTTTTCTGTTTCCTTCCCTTAATTTCTCCTGTTTCTCTCCTCTGCCTCCACTCGTTTTCCTCTCCTGACATCTCCTCTTTCCACACAGGCAATAAACACAAGAGAAAGCCTGAGACTAATCTCTCTATTTCAAAGTGCTTAGCAATTGGAAGTGCTCAAATAAAGAGATTCTAAATGGGTCTGAGTTTTAGAAGCAGTCATACTTTAGGCAACAAAAAACCCAAACCCCAAAAACCCCCCAGCCTCTGTCCAAATGCCTGAAGTTGAACAGTGAAGTTTGAGAAGTCTTGGAAGTGTCAAGTCTCCAAATTGAAGGCAAGTTAATGTTTGGCCAAGGGAGAACAAGGAACATTCACTGTTCTACAGAAGAACAAACCAAGCTTCTTTTTATTTGCATTATTTGCTTGTCCCTTGCCCAAAGAGGGAACCAAGGTCTCCACAGAGGGACTGCCCAAGACTGGGGTGGGAGTGGGAGCCACTGGACATCCCATGTCTGCTTCAGCCTTGCATTTAGTGAAAACAGCAACTAAGGACACCTCTCACAGAAGCCAGCAGATACCTTCCTGTTTCATTTCCATGGGCTTTCTGAATCAGGACCTACTAATCCCCCTCTCTGCTTCTCTGCATCCTGCTTCTCCCAGGCTGGAAGCAAGCAAAGCCTGAACCCAAAGGCAGGGCAAAAAGTTGAAGCAAGAGGCATTTCAGTTTATGTTTTTTAAATATTCTTTTCTGTCCCCTGAGGAATCTCAGACACATTTCCAAATCCCTGTTTTTCTTTCTTTCTGAGCTGCCCCCACACAGGGCCCAGCAGACCCCCCCCCCCCCCAAATACATTCTGCTCCCAGGCTTCAATCAGTAGGTTGTTCACGAGCCAAAGGAGGTGGGATCTTGGTTTCTGCTACAAGCACTAAACACTGGATGTCTGTCAAAAGCTGGCTGGGCTGCTAAAATGGAGCACTGGAGCAGGGAACAGAAAAGCAGAGGGTGAAATAATCTGAAGAGGTTAAACTCTGTGCCACCTCATGGAGTTTCAGCAGGAGAGACTGGTCAATACATGCTGTACCCTGGACAAACTGGGAGGGGGAAAGAAAACAATGGGATTCTGGCTCTGTGACAGAGTCATCCTGATGCTGGTGGTGGGACAAGTGGGAAAAGCAGTCTGTGTCTCTTCTGTCAGCTCCCAAAGTAGCTAATGGGACTCCCAGGTAAGGTCTCTGTGAGCCCCAGTCTGCACACTGGTGGCATTAGGGTCTTGGAGGGGAACAAAAGAACCAGGCTGAGAAGATCATTGCTCAGGATCTGCCACTTCTCTTCTCTCTACCCATAGCCAGAGCTGCTGCAGAGGACCTTGTCCTGCAGGAGGGTTTTCCTGGGCTACCCTCAGTCCTTCCCCAAATCTCCACCAACAGCAGAGAGTGTGGAGCAAGAGAGACACATCACCTAACAACACCCTCAACCTGAATTTTCAGAAAGACCAAGAATGAGAAGATACTCTCCCACCCCCCAAACTTCACCCTAGTTATATCCTTGTCAGCCCCAAACCTAATCCTACTGAGCCAGGAACGAGCTGAGCAAATAGAAAAATCACTCTAAAGCTATCAATTACTCTGGCAGCCACAAGGCAGGATCACAGCAATGAAGAAGTCAGCTGCTCTGCTGCTCCTGAGCTCAGCCAGCCACACAAGACCCCCAGAAGGACAGGGGTTGTTACACCACGTAAAATTTGCTGGGGTGTCCACAGCACACAGCTAAGCACAGGCTCTTTACACACTAGATACTCCTGCTGACAGCACTGCCTTCAACAGTTCCCCCCCCACATGCCCTCACAGTCAAACCCTGCCAACGCTCAGCTCTAGAAAAAGGAAAGCTACAGTGATGCTGGATCAAAACAAACAACAAAACCAAACCAAACCCACAAAAGCAGAACCATCCCTCTACACCACTCCACCGTAGTGGTTCTGGCAGCCAGCAGCCACAGCAGTAGGTGTTTTCTGCACCCACTCTCCCTGTACACCTCTCCCAGCAGCACCCGTGGCAGAGCTGCTGTGCAAAGGCCGAGAGGCACCTAGTGGTGTCATGGAGCACAGCAGAGCCACCAAGGCCACCCCAAAAGTGACACCCAGCCCCGTCCCAAGCATTGCTTCAGCTTCTAGATACCACCTCTGCTCTTCCCTCCACCTCTGCTCTTCCCTCCACCTCTGCTGCAGCATCAGATTTTCACCTCAGGGAACAGAGAAGCTGACCTGTGGCACAGTGACCACTGCTTTCATCCAAAAAATCTGCTGGGACCTGTCTCAGCCTCCCAGCTCCTCACAGTTCCCACTGGGAACAGCCTGTTTCAGCTCTGCTAGCAGCTTCAGCTTCCACCAGGGCAGAAGAGTTCCCCACACCAAGCAAATCGCCCTGCAACCTTCTCCCACACAACCATACCAGGATCTTTGCTCCACACCTTGGGAAAACTCAAGAGAAACTTCAAACCCAGCCTGTGAGGTGGTTTGTCTCAGCCTGTTCCTGTGGCATCCGATTGCATCCTCTGGGCAGTGTTGCAATGAAATCGACAGGACTAGTTACACCGAGAGCAGGGACTCCAGCGTGCAGAGAGCCGCAGCACACCTCTCCTCCCCTCCACCTCCGCCCTCCAGGAAAGCAAAAGCAACCTAAAACGATGAAACAGCAGACAACAGATGGACAATCCACCACCCCTTTAGTGAAAAGGAAAGAACTCATGTTTTCCAGCAGCAGATGCGAGCAGCTGCCCTAGCACTTGGCACTGGAACACCAATCCCAAAGCAGCTCCAGGATCAAATCCTCTTACCACTGTGGCTGTTTGTAGCCTCTTTCCCTCATTACCTAAATCCTCTGCACATACCTTCCAACAGGCTCTTGTCCATCCTACAGTTCAGCATGTTTCCCACCCCTCTGGGCAGCTCAGTTCTGCACAGGCTTTGTGCCACCCTCTCTGCATCACCTGAATGGAGGAACCCAAGACTGCTACAAGTGCAGCAAGAGCTTTTCTTAAAGATCCCTGACTTCTGTGCAGGTTCAGCAGTTATCTTCCATGTGAATGAGAAGCTGGAAGAGATGCCTTAGTCAGCACCAGCCTGTGATGCAAGGCTCTTCTTGCAAAGCCAGGTAGTGCTATGCAACACGTGGAGGTAAGACAGGAACCTTCAGAGAATCACTGAAGTTTACTTCTGGCCTAAATAAAACTTCCAGCTCAGAAGTCTCCCCATGCTGGAAAAGAAAGCAGCAGTTGTTTTTACAGTGATTCAATCAGAGTGTAAACATTTACACCACGTCTACCAGATCTAACAACTAAATCTGTTTTTAAATTGCCATGTGGCAGAGTATAGAATGTGGAAACCACACAGAACTGAACTTTGAACAGTTTCAAAGGCAAAACACCAAGTCTAATTGAAGACTGAAGCTGTCTAAGATTACAGGAACCCAAAAGCTAGGCAGACTCACAGCCCTTATCTCCCTGACTCGCTTTTGCTCCATCCTCCTGGGCATTTGCTCTCTCTCTCTCCCACCACCTTCTTCAGAAGGCACAAGGTTAGGAGAGTTCAGGTCAACTTTCTCTTGATGTGAACCCAGACACAGGTACTTTTAGATAAGGAAGACCCACAGGTCTCCCTCATCCATTCATTCTGCTTTTGATGGTGGGATTGCTTTCAGCAAACACACCAGTGTAGAACAGTTATCAGGGAGGGGTTTCCAAGGTGTTTATACAGCCTGGCTGCCTTCCTCTCTTCAGGGGATTATTCCCACCTGGAAAGACACCATCCCAGGTCAGGTTGGTTGGGGCTGTGAGCAACCTGATCTAGTTAAAAATGTTCCTGCTCACCACAGAGGGGTTGGACTAGCTGACCTCTAAAGCTCCCTTCCAACCTAAACTATTTTATGAGTCTATGAAGATGTTTCTCCTAGATCTCTGTCACCCTGCTTTGTACAGCCCTACCTCAGCAGGCCGAGCTCACACACCTCATTGTCTAAAGCACAGAGAGCTGCTCTGGCTGAGGGCACTGGTGGATTGCACTGTTTCCTCTGGGCTTACTTGCACACCAAGCCCAAAGCAGGTCTTCGGGAGCAGCACAGCATTACAGAGTGAATTCTGTAGCCTGAAACTCTGCCTCCACACGATATGGAGGGCTGGGAATAAAACATGAAACCCATTTGTAACTCAAGAAATTCTATCCATAGAGAAAGAAAGGAAAAAAGAAAATAAACCAAACAACAAAACCAACCTAAATCTATTTTCAAATAGAAGATTTGGGCTGTTTGCTTTTCAGTGCACAGCAGCCACCTCCTCTCATGTCATCAGCGTGTTGAAAGCCTTTTGTCCATGCCACCTCACACAGTGTGCTCCTTACTGAAGGAAGGGGCAGGATTCCCATCAGACAAGTGAATTTTCTTGCTTTGGGGAAGCCAGTGTACTCATGGGTAACCAGCACCAGCCAGGCAGTAGCAATTCCAAAGATGGAAATTCTGTCTGTGCTTAGAGGAACAGTGCACCACCGAGATGGCATGTGTGTAACAGCAAGAGAGGACTCTGCCCTTTTGCCTTAGAGAGGAAATACTCAGGAAGTGCAAAAAACCAAAGAAAAATCACAAGTGGAAGCACCTAACAAGGAATCATTGTTGATAGGCAATGCCCTTGAAATTCTCCTTTCACTCTACAGAGATAATGTGGCATGCCCCATGTCCTCCATCAAGTTTCCCCCCTGTGTTCTCCAATAAATCCATCCTTTAAACCAGAAGACTAACGACCAACAAGAAGCAGCATCCAAAGTTCAACAGGCTTTACTTAAAAATTAACAAAGAAAACAAACACATGGCAATAGGGAACACGCTGGAGCTACAGCTCAGGGAACAAAACTGCTGCAGCAGCTCCAGCCTGGGTGATTTATCACAGCCCTGAAACAAATTACTTCCATTTCTCACTGCTACACACCCAGCACTGAGAAACTCCTGAGCACCAAGTGAGTAGCCCTACTGACACCCCTCTGAAAGAAGTGTTGCTGTTCCTCTTCTGAGAGGGCAGAAAAAGGAGGTGCAGAGGGAAAAAATGAAATGCTCCAGGCAGCAGAGTGTATAGTTTACACAGGTGGTCATTAGGTATTACATATCATTACATATAATATATATAGATATATATATATGTATATATAAGGTGAAAATTCAGAGAGACTTCTCCAGTGCTGAACAATAGCTCTAAGAGCTTCCCTCTCTAAAGTGTGACACAGAGGGTGGCTCTTTCAGGAGTGAATGGAGCGACAGTTGAGGATAAACGGTGCTTTGAAGTGAAGTGAGAGCCTGACAGTGTAACATCCGAGAGCCAGACCACACAACTCTCTGAACACGGTCCAAACGCGGGAACTTTTGGATGGCAACAGACGGAAGAGCCCTGGGAACAGAAACTGCTCCACGAGCAGGTACCAACTACAACCACCCACCCACCACGACACCCTCCCAGGTACCACCACCACCAGCTCTGCGCTGCCTTTGTGGGCTGAGTGACCCCCACAGAGCCCCAAACCACTGAGCCGGAGTGGGGTTTGCAGCCCAGGGTGGGGGGACAGGGCACAACAGAATGGGCCTGAAACACCAAAAACTTGCCGTTTCTGTAGACCTATAAACCCAGTGTCTCTAGAAACCCACACAGTTTGGCTTTATAAACCAAGCAGGGTCTAGGTGTGAGTCACAATTTTACAGCCTCCCTCAAACCTCAACTTTCCTCCTCATAAACTCCACCGGGGAGAGCATTATTGTTATTAATTATTCAGAGGACCCTCAACCCCCAGGCCCTTCTCAGAGGACGCACACATGTTCCACCCCCCCACACTCCACCAGCTCCCCAGGCTACCGGACCAGGCTCTCCACTTCGCCGGCACCGGCGGAGAGCAGCAACGCCGAAAATAAAGGGGAAAAAAAAATAAAAATCAATGAATATGGAGGTGCTTGCAGGCGCCGGAGGAAGGAGGCAAAGCGGCGCGGCCCCCACCGGGTCCCCCCCCTCCCACCACCGCCCGAGGGCCCTCACCCGTCGCCGGGCCTGGGCCCAGGCCCCGCGCCCTGGCTGCCCCCGACCCCCGGCCTAGGCCGCGCCCGGGCCCTGCTCACCTGCTCGGCCGCTCCGCGGAGAACTCGGCTCCGCCGGACTCCGCCATTTTCGCTGCGCCGGGCCCCGAGCTGGGAGGCGGCGGGAACCGCTGCGTTAAAGGCGCAGAAGCGAGCGGGGCCCGCGGCGGGAACCGGCGGAACCGAGGTGTTCCCGCCGGGCCTGGCGCCGCCCCGCCCGTCAGGGGGTCCGGGGGATGTCACACCCTCCCCCAGGGCTGAGGGAACCTGCGGCCGTCACAGTCCCGGGGTTGAGGGGACCTGGGGGCTGTCACCTCCCCAGGACTGAGGGGACCTGGGGACTGTCGCCATCTGATGGCTGAGGCCACCTGAAGCTGTCACAAACCCATGACTGAGGGGACCTGGGGGCTGTCACCTTTCCAGGGCTGAGGGGATCGGGATCTCGGGGCTGTCACTTCTCCATGGCTGAGGGGACCTCAGGTTGTCACCTCCCCGATGCTAAGGAGGCCCTAGGGCTGTGACTGCCCCACAACTGAAGGGGCATGGGAGTCTGGCACCCTCTTCGTGGCAGAGGAGACCTAAGGGGGAGTCTGTCACTGCCCCACAGCTGAGGGGTCCCAGGAGGCTGTCGCCATCTGATGGCTGAGTGGACCTGGGGCTGCCACCTCCCCGTGGCCACAGTAGGAGGGCTGGCACTGGCCCATGGCTGGGAGGACCCGGGGGTCTGTCCCCATCCCTCGGCTGAGGGGTCCCAGGGGCGGCAATCACCTCCTGATGGCTAAATGGACCCGGGAGGCTGTAATCACCCAGCTGAGGGGTCCCAGGGCTCTGTCACCACCCCGCAGGCCACCAAGGACCTCCTCAAGCCAGCACCCTGCAGCTGACCGTTATCCAACAGCAGCTGACGGCCCCAGCCCACGGCCAGCTCCCAAGCACTTAACCCTTTCCCTCGGGATTTCACATGCGACTCATCAAATGTCTCCCCCAGGGACCCATGTGTGCAACCAGCCCCGGACTGCAGGGACAACCCTGCTCCCCATCACAAAGCTTCCCGCCGTGCCACTCGAACGATCCCGGACCAGCTTTTATTGCCATCAGCACTTTGTGCAGGAGCAGCAGTACCCTCCAGAGGGTGCAGTCTTGTCACCGGAGATCGCAGCGCTCCGGCTGCGCAGCCTCCGTGCCAAAGACGCCTCGGTCCCTACACATGGTCGGCATCGGAGTTGCTCCTGGCTTTCCCCAAAGCGAGCAGCGGAGATGAGGCCAAGCATCGTGGGGTAACCGTGTAATCTGTAAAGCCAGCACGCATCTGGAGAGAGCGGACGGGCGCGAGGGCATTCCAGTCAGCAGTGGAAATCAGGAAATTATTCATAGCAGTGCCTCTGCCAACGACCGGGGGTAAATTTCTTTGATTTCCCATGCCTCACTGTCCACATCTGTATAAGGGAAAGGGGGAATTCGTCCATGAGAATAAACTCACTTGGAAAGCCGTGAAAATACTCTTTCAAGTCAGCCTGATGAAAACTTCATGTTCTGGAGCTCTCTGCTTCAAGGAGAGCAATCTGTTTCTGAGGCAAGGCTGTGTATTTTTCTTATTTAAACCTTCTAAATCTGCTGGAGCATTAAAAATATTTGGCATTTCCACAGCACATTTCATTCCCAGCTCCAAATGCGTTTTACAGACATTCATTAATTAAGCCTCGTAAAACCTTGGGGAAAAAGGGGAAGCAGTACTTATTAATTTGCTATTTGTATTGCTGCAGCACACGGAGACCCCGGCCAGGACCTTGGGGCCCTGTTATTTTAGACCCGACCTACGCAGAAGAGGAGATGTCAGCGCCTCGAGGTGTGGGGGGAGGCAGCAGATGGAAGTTAACGCCCGCAGCGCTCCGTCCCCGGCGTTTCACCACGATGCCCTTTCCACCAGGCAGTGCTACCTGCAAGGGAGAGCACAAAATCTCCCCCCAGAAATGGCTGGTTTGCATTTTGCTGGAGTTCGGGGGCTCCTGCTCCTCCTTATGTTAGATATTAGGGAAAATTGGGAGAGGTTCTGATTTAATGAGCACACTTAAAGAAGATGACAGAACTAGAGTCTATATGACTCTCTGTGAAGTCTTGTGAGGGGCAGCTGAGGGAACTGAGGTGGTTTAGTCTGGAGAAGAGGAGGCTCAGGGGAGATTTCACTCTCTACAACTCCCTAAAAGAAGGTTGGAGCCGGGTGAGAGTTGGTCTCTTCTCACAAGGAACAAACAATAGGACAAGAGCCTGAAGTTCTGCCAAGACAGGTTTAGGTTGGCTATTAGGAACAATTTCTTCTCCAAAAGGGTTGTCAAGCCCTGCCCCAGGCTGCCCAGGGCAGTGGTGAAATCACCATCCCTGGAGCACCATCCTGCTCCCTCAAACACCAGCTCTGCTTCATTTGATACCCTCTGCTTTCTCCTGGGGCCACTTTCTGTAGCTTTAGCTTTGCAGCACACCCTGCTCTTTAGAAGGTGGGAAAGAAACACTTTCCCCTTATTATTTTTAGGTCCATGTAGATATTTTAAGTGCATTCATTTGGGTTCAGTAAATGCAGAACAATAAAGCTGCTCTGCTGATGGCTGGCCCTGCCATGCTGCCCTGCTCACCGTGGACCTCTCCATCCCATGTGGGTCAGCGGATGGGAGCTGTGAACATTACACCTCTGCTTCCCCTGCAGGAAAAACCAGGCTGTGCTGCATGCTGCAAATGCCTTTCACATGTTCCCCAGATCCCAGTTAAATTGAACCCCAGAAGGTCTCTCAGAGCATGAAAAATGCATTTATAAGACCCTGGAAGGAAGATGTATTCCATAACTACTCTGGTGACCAGGCATACTGACTTGGGTCCTGTGGAGCAGGAACCAAAAGGGGATATTTCATGTTATTTCATACCACTGATGGGATTTTATCTCTCACAGCAAATCCAGGAACTTTTTAGTTACCATTAGTCTTTGATTTTATGGGCCATTTGATATTTCTTTTTATTTCTGTTCATTATTTGTTGAGTGCACTTAGCCCCTTCCCCAAGGAGCCTGCCTTATATCTAAGGTGATTTTTATGACCAGCGTTAGCACAGCGTCTGAGCAGCTCACACAACTTTAATGTATTTATCCTACACACAGTATATCAGGGCAGCCCTGGTGTTCCTACTGTGGAGAGCAGCAATCTGCCTGTAAAATCACAGCTCTGACCCACTGGCTTATAAAAAGAAAAAGAGAGAGAATAAACTCCAAACTAGTTACCTTCTTCTTTCTGATCTTCATTTTAAGCCATCAGGGTGTATTTGGGTCATCTGTTCACCTTTTTCTTTGCTCCCACCCTTGCAAAACATGAGGTGTAGCAAGGTACCTTTTACCACAGGCCAAGCTCTCTGCAGATCCCACAACTCCCACAGCTGGGGCTTTAAAATCTGCATCCAGTGCTGTGAGGCTAATGACAAAATCATGAGCTGGCAGCGCTGCCTTTTCCTCAAACCTCTCTGTTTTCATCCTGAGAGGGCTCAGGAACAGGAATTCCTCACAGCTCACAGCGCTCTCACTCCACTAGCTTTGTGTTGGGTGGAAAAGGAGGCCACAAAGAGCTTGGGTTTTGGTTTTTGTTTTTTTTTTCCCCCCAGTTCTTACTCGATTTTCCCCAGCACAACAAAGCCTCTCGGTTCCTTTGGTTGCTATTGTTCCAGAGGACTCTGTGAGTGACGTATCCTCTTGCTCACTGCCTCTACGCAGCATCCGTGCCGTGCCGAGCACAGCTCCATCTCCTGCTCATTCTGCATGTCTGGAGGGTGCTGTGGGCTCTTCAGGCCTTTGTGTTTCTGGCTGCTTTGATTCCCTCTTTATCACTGCTAATCCCCGGGTAATCCCAGTGAGCCTGTGAGCCCGGGCAGTAAGAATTGCTATGCCCTGCGCAATGCTTGGGTCACAGCAACCCCATGCAATGCTCCAGGCTTGGCAGAGAGTGGCTGGAAAGAAAAGGACCTGGGGGGTGTTGGTTGACAGCAGATGAAAATGAGCCAGCAGGGCACCCAGGTGGCCAAGAAGGCCAACAACATCCTGGCTTGGATCAGCACTAGTGTGGCTGCAGGACTAGGGCAGGGATTGTCCTCCTGGCCTGGGCACTGGGGAGGCCACACCTCCAATCTTGGGGTCAGTTTTGGGCTCCTCCCTCCAAGAAGGACATTGAGGTGCTGGAGTGTGTCCAGAGAAGAACAACAAAGGTGGGGAAGGGTCTAGAGCACAAGGGTTGTGAGGAGCAGCTGAGGGAACTGGGGTTGGTTAGCCTGGAGAAGAGGAGGCTGAGGGGAGACCTTCTGACTCTCTGCAGCTCCCTGAAAGGAAGTTAAAGCCAGGTGGGGCTTGGGCTCTTCTCCTAGGTAAGAAGCAATAGGACAAGAGGAAAGAGCCTGAAGTTGTGCCAGAGATTAAGGTTGGACGTGAGGAAAGTTTCCCCTCATCAAAAGGGTTGTCAAGGCCTGGCCCAGGCTGCCCAGGGCAGTGGTGGAGTCACCATCCCTGGAGAGATTTAAAACCCCTGGAGATGTGGTGCTGAGGTACATGGTTTAGTGGCGACCTGGCAGTGTCAGGTTAACAGTTGGCCTCAATGATCTTAAAGTTCTTTTGCAACCAATCTTAGAAATGATTCTAAGAGCAAGTGGGAGGAGCAGGCATGAGCGGGAAGCAGACAGCAGAGCTGCATGGGGTCTGGCTTGGAGGAAGGCTGAACACCTTCTTTTATGACTCTTGGGCTCCTTCCACTCCCACGCACGGTGACGCACACGCGGCACTCCCAGGAGCCAGCTCCCACCCCGGCCAGAGGCGTTGGCCGTCCCCAGCTCCATTCCTCACCGGTGCAAGGCCAGGATCCAGCACATCCCTCCCTGCACGTGCTGCAGCCTTTAGCACGTGTATGGTCCCCGTGAAATCCACGGGATTGGCTCCGGGGCCTCCAGGTGAGCAGGTGCTGCACCGCGTTACCGCCTCGGAGCTTCCCGCAGCCCCATTCCCACCCGGCTCGGCCAAAGCGCAGCCGTCCAAGCCTTTTGCTTTTTCCCCTGACCAGCTTGGCTGTTGCTCTTCACCTGGCAAAAGAACACAAGGCAGGGAAAATAAACACGGCGAGAAACGAAGCCCCCTCACGGCCCAGCGAGCGAGGTCTGCGTTCCAAGAAGTAATGAAGGCCAGGGAATGGAAAATCCATGTCACTTGGCGGTGGGCTGGAGGAGCGCAGGCTGCCCAGAGGGTGCTTAGCTTCCACAAGGCATCGCCGCGGCACAGCAGCTGCCCCAGGTCCGGCCAGCGGCACCACGTTGAACTCTGACATTTGAAGAAGGAGAATAATTTGGCTTCATTAGCTTTCCCCTTCCCTCCACCTCCCCCCCCCCAACCCCAGCCCCCAGCGGTCCCTCGAGCCGGGCTGGAATGTGCGTGGTAGGGACAGAACCAATCCCATTAGCACGAGGAGATTGTTTTTCGTTTGGGTTCGTTGTTGTGGAATCGCTCGTGGCTCGGCTTCTTTGGGGTGGGTCATAGGAAAGAGGATGGGGAGAAGAGAGATCTTCTCAATGTTTATCAATAGCTCAAGGCTGGGGGCAGAAGGATGGGGCTGGTCTCTTCTCAGTGGTGCCCAGGGACAGCTCAAGGGGCACCGGGCACCAACTGGAAGCCAGGAGGTTCCAGCTGAGCAGGAGGAGAAGCTTGTTTGGTGTGAGGGTGCAGAGCCCTGGACCAGGCTTTGCAGAGAGGCTGTGGAGTCTCCTTGTGTGGAGAGATTCCCAAGGCAGCTGGAGGTGACCCTGGGCAAGCTGCTGTGGGTGCCCCTGCTGGAGCAGGGGGGTTGGACTAGCTGGTTCCCAGAGGTCCCTTCCAACCACCACCATGCTGGAATTCAGAGATTCAGTGAAGAAGAAACCCATGGATGTGTTTTCCCAGGTGGCCATCCATGGCATGGTGCTCCCCTGCCAGCCCAGCTGCCTGATTTCAGCAGCACCTTGAGGTTTCCATCTTTGAAGGCCTCATGAGCTTTGCTGCCTGCTCCAGGATGGTGCCTAGCATGATTCAAAGGAGTGTTTGTGAGGACAAGAGCTCAGCTCCCACAAGAAGGATCAGGAAGGTGCTGCAAGCTAGCAGTGCTGCCAGAGCTCACTTTGAACCCCTATCCAACTCCCCACCCCACATCCTCACATCCTCACTCCATCTCTGGATGGAGATCTGCCTCCCTAGGGGTTAAAGCTGGATTTACAGCTCTGTGTATTGGTCAGGACAGCCCCGGATTGCAGCCATGTGCTAGCAGGAGCTGTGCCAGGGGCAGCAAGAGGCAGCTGGAGCAGCTAGCAGCTATCCTTTCCACAGCTGAGAGAGGAGCCCAGGCTCTTCTCCTGTCATCCTCAGAAGTCCTGCTCTGGCAGGGCCCAAACCTGCTGTTTCACCCTGATTGAGCTTTCTTATGAATGATTCTTGCTCCTCCAACATGAGACAAGAGGGAAAATTCTCCCTCCAGCTGCTTTGGGCCCAGTGGCACCTCACTGGGATGTGAATGGGAAGGAGTAAAGAGGAGCAATGGGCACAGAGCAGAGACAAGTGAACCCACACGGTGTCCACTCTGAACCAGGACAATCAGTCACAAATCAAGGACATGTGGCTGACATGTGTGAACTCCTCAGAGTCATTCTGGGCTGTCTGAACCATCATGGACCTCAATACTCTTCCTATGCAGAGATATCCTGTTTACACACAGCACAAGGCTCCAGGCACCCAACAGGGGAACAAGAAGCTGAGAGAGCTCCTGAAGTCATCCTCAGCATGGGAGAGCACGATGAGAATTGGGGGAGAAGGACACCATTGGGAGCAGATGGCAAGAGGGGAAGGAAAGTCATGCACAAAGGCATTCCCTGCACAGCCTGGCTCCTCAGCTGGAGTGTGCCAGCAGCACTGGAGCTGGGCCAGCTCCCAGCAGCTGAAAGTCACAAGCGGGAAGAAAGGAGGAGACATTTTCCAGAGGTGAGAACAGCAGCCACAGACAGAGCAGCCAGGGAGGGCTGCTGACCCCAAATACAGCCCCTGAGACCCCTGCAACCCTCGGCACCCGCTGCCAGCACGGAGGCTGAGTGATGGCATCTGAGGAGATACAGTCATGGAACTGTTTGGGTTGGAAAAGATCATCAAGATCATCAAGTCCAACTGTTAACCTAACACTGCCAGGTCACCACTGAGCCATGGCCCTCAGCACCGCATCTCTGTGGCTTTTAAATCTCTCCAGGGATGGTGACTCCACCACTGCCCTGGGCAGCCTGGGCCAGGCCTTGACAACCCTTTTGGGGAGGATTTTAGATTTTTTTTTTTTAGAGTTAGAATTTTTTTCTAATATCCAGCCTAAACCTCCCCTGGTGCAACTGGAGGCTGTTTCCTCTTGCCCTGTCTCTTGTCCCTTGGGAGAAGAGACCAAGCCCCACCTGGCTCCAGCCTCCTTTCAGGCAGTTGTGAGGAGTGAGGAGGTCTCCCCTGAGCCTCCTCTTCTCCAGCTAACCAACCCCAGTTCCCTTCAGCTGCTCCTCACAACATTTGTGCTCTAGACCCTTTCCCACCTTTGTTGTCCTTCTCTGGACACACTCCAGCACCTCAATGTTCTTCTTGGAGTGAGGAGCCCAAAGCTGAACACAGAGATGCTGCAGAGGTCCATGGGGGAGATATGGGGAGCAGCTTGCTGACCTCCCCCTGCCTTCTGAGGCCACTTCTCATGGCTCTGTGGTATCAGTCCCCCACTGCCACTCTACAATATCTTGTTGATGTCCATGGCTGGACATATAGGAGGGGAGTGTGAGCATGCAGATGCTCAGCACAAGGATATAACCCACCATGGGCTAACGTTCCCCCATGCCCTCACTGCCAGCCGTGGGCTGATGGGGCCACACACCATGAATCCTGCTTCTCCCGTGAAAAAAAATAGAAGAGGGAGCCAGAGGGAAAAGGCATCGGATGGAAAACCCCCTGGCTGCCTGCTGGGGGGAGTGGAACCAGCTGATTTCATGCCTCTCCTTCTTGTTAGAGTGAGGTCCCTCCTCACCTGCTCCTGGCCATGGTTTCCTGCACCCCGAGCCAGCAGCCAGGAATCTGACTCCAGTTTAAAAGCAAGGAGCTTGTCCACGGTTTGTCACCCGGCTCCCACCCCAGGAGGGGACCAGCTCGGAGCCACTGCCCGCGGTGGGCAGGGTTTACCAGCTGTCCACACCGATCTTCTGCCTTACCACCTCCCTCTGCACCAGCCTGTGGCAGGAGGCTGCAGAGAGCCTGGCGTTGTGGGGCTCAGCCCCAGGTAGCAACATCCCAGGTTTTCTCTGTTTGCTGCACCTAACCACTGCTCCATCAGGGGAGGGTGGCTGGGGGTCAGTGGCTGCTTGCACCTTCATCCAGCCTAGAACAGGGCTCAGCACTAATGCCCTGGGCTACATATGGCAAATGCTGGAGAAAGACCTCCTGGACCTGCAATCTGGGAGGCACTCAGTGGCTTGATCCTGGCTGAGTAGCTCTTACCTGTGGGTCATCAGCTTGTGCCTACCCCAGAGGCTGCTAAGCACTGGGTTCCCATCTTTCAGCCTTCCCTCTTATCCTGCTGGCCCCTGACTCCCACCCTGGGACCCTGAGGCACTCATCTGCCTGCTGAGGACACTGTGCAAGCCCCAAACCCCATCACTGGGGCAATGCAGCCACGACACACAGTCTGCCTGGAGCATCCTCTACATGGCTCCCTGCAGCGAGCTGGAAACATCATCCCTCTCCCCTCTGCTCAGCGAGCTGAGCCTAGCCTGCAGAGCACAGCCTCCCCCAGCGCTGCCATTCTGCGTGGGGGTGGCATCACACCCCCAGTTTGGGGACAGGCAGGCAGGCAGCAGTGGCTGCTGGTAGGCAGCAGACCAGGCTCTGCATCCCCCTGAAGATCCTTCTTTGGCTGTGACTTGTGTGGAACACCACAGCACCCACCTGCAGCCCTCCTAAGAGTGAGACACTGGCCCAGGTTGCCCTGAGAGGTAGACAGCAGATGTCCCATCCCTGGAACTATTCCAGCTCAGGTTGTTTGAGGCTCTGAGCAACTTGATCGTGTTGCACATGTCCCTGTCCATTGCAGTGCAGTTGGACTAGATGCTCTTGAAAGATCCCTTGCAACCCAAACCAGTCTATGCCTTGCAGAATCACAGAATACCCTAAGTTGGCAGGACCCACACAGATCGTCGAGTCCAACTCCCATCTTTGCACAGGACAATCCCCAAAATCACACCATGATTCTGTGATTCCATGATTCTCCTCATCCCAGAGAGAGAAAACAAGCAGCTGAGGCCAGCCCCAGCCCCAGCTCCAGCTCCTCGGGGGCCCCGTGCTGCTGCTGGCTCCGAGGATGGGACCCTGCTGAGCTACTGAAGTGCTAAAAAGGAGCCTCCAGGCTCTTGCGTGAGCTTTCGTGTGGTGCTTGGCACGGCGAGAGCTGGGCTGTGGCGTGGACGCCGGCGCCGCGCCAGGAAAAACACCAGCTACGGGGAAAGGTGGGCGAGAGCACGTGTGAGCGCGCCCCAGCCTTCGAGCCCCGGGACTGTGGTGCTTTACACCCAGTTTTTCACTTTCCCTCCTCAAAATGGGTGCTTGGGTGTCGGGGGGAGGGGGCGAACTTGCAATGGGAAAAACCCTCGTTCCCCAATGCTCCTTTATGGGCACTTGTGAGCACCCCCTGAGCCCATCCAGCAACCCCTGAGCCAAGCCAGCACCCACTGAGTCTACCCAGCACCCACTGAGCCCACCCAGCACCCCCTGAGCCAACCCAGCACCCACTGAGCTCATGCAGCACCCACTGAGTCTACCCAGCACCCCCTGAGCCTTTCCAGCACCCCATGAGCCCACCCAGCACCTCTCAAGCCCACCCACCCCATAGGCATTGGTAGCAGCGCCCCAGGGAATGTAGCATTGCTTTGGATGTTGGATCTCTTGCTCCAGCGAGTTTGCCACTCCCAGAGATGAGCACCACTCCCTGTCCATGCACAAGAGCCCAGGCAGGGAATTTCTCTCCGGATTGCCAGAGGATTCATCCTGGCTCAGCTCACAAAGGCAGGATGTTGAGCTGGGAACAGCTTTGCACCCTCCCACCAGTGAGACACCAACTCACCCAGGTCTGGTACAAACCTTTTATTTCCCCTCTGCCCACACTGCCCAACCAGCTTGGGGCTGGCTTTGCCCTTTGGAAGCTGGGGTGAGTTCCGTGACCATCATCTCCCCAAGCTCACAGCCCGAATGTACCCCAAGAATGGGGAGAACCTCCGTGGCCAGGACAACACCACAGACTCCACCAAGCTTTACATGGAGCCGAGTGGCCAAAAAGCAACAACGAAAAGTGTACCCCAAAAGAGACATGAGACCCTCCCCACCCCACAAACCCACATATCTTGCACGGGTGGAAGTGATATGGAGCAGCACAAAACCAGTGAGGATGGGGTAGAGCCCTCCCCACCCCACCACACCGTGGCCCCCTGAGACCACTCAGAGAGCCTATAAACCCAAGGGAGGGGAGTCATGGCTAATAAGTTAATCTGTACAGATGTGTTAGGTGGACATGGGGATGGCAGGGACTGTCCCTCCCGAGCACAGGGGTGTCCCCACGAGGCACCAGGGGCCGAGGAACCACATGCCAGTGCAAATCAAACCACAAAACGACACACGAAGTCAAGTGATGGAGAATGGCAGGGAGATGGGGAGATGCTCTGGATCGCTCCCAGCCCAGCTACAGCAGCAGAGCCCTGCGCAGCACAGGGAGGGAGGGGACACCTTCATTCCAAGAGGCTGCTCAGGGGTGAGCCAAAGGGGTCCCTGGTTGGCCAAGAGACCCTGGGGCTGGTGTCCCACTCGCAGGGCAGCGTCGTGAGCCCAAGGAACAGGAGATCTGCTGCTGCTAGGTCCTGCCATCAGCTACAGCCCCACAGGCTGAGCCACTCCCAGCATCAGGCAGAGATGCTGAGCCCACGATGGAGGTGTCCCAGCAGCTCCCACCTCCTGCTCAAGCTCAGATGCTCCTCAGAAGCATGAGGCAGGGAAACGTTTCCTCATCACCTGCTCCGTCCCACCAGCAACCCCGCGGCATCAGGGCCAGCCACCCTAAAGGCAGCATGGAGCACGGAGGGGAAGGAGCCATCCCAGGGCCCCTCCACAGCTCCAGGAAGGAGCCGGCTGGGTCCTCGTGTGGGCACGGAGGCAGCAGGATCCGCTGCTCACTCCGGCTGCCAACGCCAAATCCATTCGCCACGTTTCGGCTCCCCAAGGCAATCGGCTCCGGCCGGCGGAAGGGAGTTCCCAGGGCCGAAGCCGGCGCCTTGGAGGCTCAGCCCAAGGTGGGAGGCCAGAGATGTGCGGAGCCAAAGCCCAGAACACTGCAGACACTCTCCATCCCCCACTGCAGCCGGTTCCCTCCTGCCCAGCGCTGGACCCATGCCCGGAGGGCTGCGGGGCCCCGGGGGCTCCGGTCGGGAAGAGACAGACCTCCCCGCTATGAGGATGGGCTCTCCCCAGCCTCCTAGCTCTGGCAGCTCCTCTCTTGGCTCTTGAGTGCTAGAAACCAGGATCCCAGCAAACAGCACATCTATGGAGGAGGCAAAGCTGCTGCCCAGCTCCCGGTTGCCTCCTCCGCAGCGGCTGTCCCTGTGGAGAAGGCTGGGACGAAGCCAGATCCTACCCCTGGTCCCCACAAGGCAGAGCCAGAGAAGTCCCTTCAGGAGCCAGGGACATAGGGCAGCAGAGAGGGACTGAGGATGATGCCGTGGGGATGGTGACAAGGAGGTGGCATGGAGGTGATGGGAAGGGGTGGGAATGCTACAGGATGGTCTTGTCCAGGTCGACTTTGAGGGGCAGTGGTCCTGCGTCCTCGCTGCCGTGCGCGGGGCACAGGGTGATGGCGATGACGGGCGGCAGGGGGAAGGTGCTGGGGCCATCCAGATCCTCCAGGTACTCCTTGTCCCCATTGATGCTCAGAGGCTGGAAGAGAGGCAGATGAGCCCGTGCAGCCCCAGAGCAGGGAACAGGATCCCTTTGTCCCCAGACTGGGAACATTATGGGGCTTGGCTGGGGACATACTACACAGCATGGACATACCAGCAAGCCCAGCATGGTGGCAAATACCACAAACATCATATGGCCACGTCTCAGCCCTACAAGGCTCACCCGGTAATGATGGGGAGACCCAAAGTGTCAGGGACCCCCAGAAAACCCCTCCTGGGCTGCACTGGGCACTGCTCACCCCATACCTGGGTCTTAACATGCTGCTCAGGGGCAGTCACCAAACTGGCACAGCTCAGCCACAGCATCACCATGATGGAGAGGAAGAGGCAGGCAGCCAGGATCCAGCGAGGAAGACCTGAGCGCCTGTAGCACCCCCCACCAAAGAAAAACCAGGAGTTTATGGCAGGGCACTGGGTGGCAACTGGGGAGGAAGCATCTGCTCCAGCATGCCTGGGTGCCCCCACCCAGCCCCACTGTACCTACTTGGACATGCAGCCGAGGAAGTCGTGCTCTGGCTGGGGGGGTTCTGGATGCTGCACCTTGGCTTTGCCCCGTGGCTCCTTCCCAGGAGGCTTCTCTCCCTTCTCCCGGTGGCCTGGAAGGGGACAGGTGATGCTGAGTCTGTGCACCAACGGTGAGCATCCCTTGCCCTGATCCCCATCCCCTTGCCAGCACACGGTTGGATGCAGGGATGATGAGGGGTCCCCTCTTCCCCCAAGGGCCTTCAGGGGAGAGCACAGAGGATCCTGGAGTGGATCCTGAGGCCATCCTGACCCCCTCAGTGTGGGTGTGGGAAGATAATTGCAGTTGAGAAGAGGGGAATTTGTTCAGCTCTGGAGAAATCAGAGCCCCACCCCACCACCACTAGCAGCCCAGACCCTTCTGCACCTGTGTGGGGCTGGGGGACACGGGGGCTGGACCCCTGTCCCGGCTGCACTGGCTGGGTCTCTGGTGCCTCAGGTACTGGGTACTCCATCTCGGGCTGGGACTGGTGGGTCAGCAGGGAAAGAGGGAGAAAGGGGTGAGCAAGGAGGTCACCAACCCTCTTGGCACCCCACAGAGAGGGAACGTGGGACAGCCCCACCTGAAACACCACCACTTTGCCATCATCTGCCTGCAGGTAGAAGGTCCAGGTGGAAGAGATGAAGCTCTGGGCAGAGCTGACAATGTCATTGCAGAAGGTGGAAAGCAAATCCAACATGGAGAACGATGGTGCCTTCAGCTCCAGGCTCTGCAAAGGGACATTGATGTCACCATCACCCCTTTGTCATCCACCCTGACAGGCAACGTCCCACCCCGAGGACATGTCTGGGTTGAGCTGGACACTCAGGCTTGAGGATCAGTCTGGATGTGCAGGACCTGTGGTCCAGCCCTAGGAGGGTCACCAGGGCCATCCCCCAACACAGGGTCATCAACCAATGCAGGGCCATCACCCAGCTCCAGGGCCATCACCTAGCATCAATGCCATCACCCAGCTTCACCCAACTCCAGGGCCATCACCCAGCTTCACCCAGCTTCAGGGCCATCACCCAGCTTCACCCAGCTTCACCCAGCTCCAGGGCCATCACCCAGCTTCACCCAACTCCAGGGCCATCACCTAGCACCACGGCCATCACCCATCCCCTCACATCCCCGCGCTCGCTCCAGCTCTTCAGACAATAGGAGCGGAGCAGCCGCGATGCCGAGGGCGTTTCTCTCCTGGCAGCCTCTCCGTGCCCTGGATTCTTGGCTGTCGCAGCAGTTTGTTATTTTTAAAGCATCCCTGCTGGAATCCTCTTGGCTGCTCCCTGCCACTGGCTCTGAACATTTTCCGACAGCCCCTTGCACGGCCAGAGCAGCAAACAGGAAATAAATAGGTCAGATTCTGTATCTAATTATTATGCTAAATCTGCTTTGCCTCCTCGGCTGGGAACCCGAAGGAAAAAATGCTTTGGGTGGCTAAAGGGGGTGATGGCCCTTCCCTGTCAGATGGTCACTCCCTGATGCTCATCTCCCTGACCTCGGATAACTGGGGCTGGGAAATGGGATCAGGCACAGGGAAAGTCTTAACTCCAGGCTCTGAAGGGGTTTGTGGAAGGAGCTGCAGCTTTCCCCAGCACAGATTCATCTTTGTCTGTATGTGTGTGAAGCCAAAAGCCTCTACCTTGGGCCAAAGTCTAATTGAATTAATTGGGTAAAAGCTGAATTAATGACAAGTAGGAGGGAAAAGTGTTTGCTAATTGCTGGGAAGGAAAACAGAGCAGGACTGGGGGAATCTGCAATCCCTCAGAAGCTCTCACCCTGGGAATTGGGAGCAAAAAAGGCTCCTCCTGGCCCCATTCTGAGGCTTGGGCACAGTTAAGCTGATCTTCATGCACCGGATGAAGCAGTGGGATGGGATGGGATGGGATGGGGAAGGCTCCTGCTCCCCAGGATGGACCCAGAGCACCCATCAAATAAAGAAGGAGGCAGAGAGAGGAAGGAAAGATGGAAGGAGGGAGGATAGGGTGGGAGGAAAGGAAGGATGGAGGAGAGATGGAAGAATGGAGGGAAGGAGAGAGAGAGGGAGAAAGGGAAGGAAGGATGGAGAGCAGAGGAAGGAAGGAAGGAAGGAAGGGGAGGAAAGAGTTCTTCCTAAAGTGGGACCTAGGGCCAACCCACGGTGTCCCAGGGTCCCCCCGTGGGGTTCTGGGCAGGGGGTGGCTTGTGGGCTCAGCAGAGTGTCTCTCCATTGCACTGGTGTTGCCTGCTCTGACTGGCAGCAGTACAAACTGAGGTCCCTGCCATGCCCAGAGTGACCAAGGTACTCCATGTCCCCAAACTGGGGGAAAGGCAAGGGCAAAGGTGACCAGAGAAACCACTCAGAGGGCAACCTCATGGCTCCAGGCTCCTCGCGGAGGTAAATGTCTTCCCCACCCAGCCCCTGGCAGTCCCACGAGATGCCAGCACAGGGATAAAGCAGCCAGGGAGCCCTGGGAGGACACATCCAGCCCCTGATGCCTCCTGCCCACAGACCCTTTAGGGGGGTAGCAAGGTGTAGGGACAGGACAAAGCCACAGCTGGTGGCACCAAGGACAGGCTGAGTGGGTTAAGGGGGAGAGCGAGAGGTCCCTATCTCCCCAGCACCTCACCTTCACCTTCCTGCTCTCCACCTCAGGCAGCTGCTTGCGGCATCCCATCACGCAGCCAAACTGCTCTTCTGCGTTGCTGTAGGCTTCAGCACATGCTGCAAGGCAGAAGGGGCAGGTCAGGGTTTGGGGGTGCTCAATCCCACTCCCAGAACCCCCCTTTGACCTCCCAGTTTACACCCAGAGGTTGTAAACCTGCACCCTGCTTGGGTTGCAGCAGGGTATGGATGCAGCCCTGGGGCTGAGCAGAGATGCTCAGGAGGGTGGAAACGACACAGTGGTGCCGACAGTACGCGGGGGACACCCCAGGGATGGTGTTTGGGGTGCGGGGGCCACTTGAGCACCAGCTCCTCACCTGCTTCACACTCAGCTCTGGTGGTGTTGAGCTCAGCACTCGCATCCACGAAGTGACAGATGGAGAACAGCCGGCAGCCCCGGTAACAGGCGTTGAGAACAGCATCCTGCAGCGAGGAGGAGGAGGAGAGCGGGGAGCTGGCACCAAGCTCAGCCTGGTGGCTCTGCTGGAACCCCACCATGGCCTCCCCACACCCAGCTGGGGGACACCAGGCACTGCTACCCCCCGACAGGACTACTACAGCTGGCACCTTGAACCCAGGGTGATGACATCCCTGGGGGAGGGAGAGCTGCCTTCGCTCCCCTGGTTTGCACCCTGTGTCCCCTCTGAGGACATAGCAGGTTCTGTCAGGGTGCTT
>VWZX01000877.1:0-74640 GCA_013399015.1 Galbula dea | reverse complement strand
TCAGCAGTGACCTCCATGCTGTGTCACCACCCCCTTGTCCTGGCATGGCTGTGGGGCTCAGGGCACCTCCAAGCACCACCAGGCACCCGCCACACCCCTAAGTGCTATGGGGCAGGAGCTGATTCATGGTGTCACCCCTTTGGGTGGGGCACCCTGGGCCACCCAGGTGTCCCTTGCAGGGAATCATGTCCCTGTCCTCCCCCAGAGGCACCCACAAACCTCAGCCACAGCAGCCAAAGTCTCACAGCCTCAGGGCTCCCAGCCCCATCCCAACCTCAAGGTCAGGGCCACCGAGTCCCTCCATGTGTCCTCTCTGCTGGGGGAGGAGCGATGGGGGAACAAGACCCAGACATCTACTGGCATGAGGTGATCTGGGGCACCCTGCAGCACCCCAAAGCTCAGGTAGACCTAAAGGATGTGCAGTTGGGGACAACCCATGCTTGGGGACAGTGACCTTGCCACCATCGTGACCTGTTGTCCCAGGGATTTGCCACCCACCAGGGGAGGTCTGCAAAGCTCCTGGTGCTACCGAGCCCTGGCTGGAGGGACAGAAGGGGACACCGGGGTAGGGATGGACAGAGGTGAGCACTGGGACAGGAATGTGATGCCCCAGCAGATGGCTTCACCACGGTGCTGGTGGCACATCCAAACTTGTCGCCACTGCCAGGCTGCTCTGGACCCTTGAGGACGAGCTCAGCCCCAGTCGGAGCGGGGGAGAGGGGGGCTTGAAGCCACCCGGGTTGTTTTCCGACTTGTTTAATTGGTTTTTTGGGTGGAAAAACAGTGATGATGGATTCAAGAAAAAACCCTGGGATTTAGAAGAAGATATTCCCATTTTCACCCCCAAACTCAATTAATATGGGGGGTTTAGGGGGCTCCTAAAGACACTTCTGATGAGAGGTGGGGGGGTGTGTCCCGACCGACCCGGTCGCGGGTGCAGCCCCGGGAGCAGCCCCGTGGGCACAGGAGGGTCGGTGGCAGCCACGCATGAGTCACCCGTGGGAAGGCTCTTACTCACCTCCCGCGGGGCTCGGAGAGGAGCGGGACACCGGCCCCGGAACGGACCGGGACGGACACAGCACCCTACGGCACCACTGGGACCCACTGAACGGGCAGCGCCTACCGGGTGGGGAGTCGGTACCGGAGCCGGTACCGGAGCGAGGCGGAGGAGCCCTCGGGGTCGGTGGCTTTCTGCCCCTCCGGGGGCGGTCCCGGGCCGGGCGGGGCGGGGCCAGGGAGGCATTTAGAGCTTTGGTTTACCGGAGGATTGCTCAGACTTGCTCGGGACTTCCCCGGACGTGCCGGTGAGCTCTGCCGCCCCCCGGGGCACCGACGGCTACCGGAGCAGACCATGCCGCCGTTAGCGCTGATCTCTCCGGTGCTCTTGCTTTGCCTGCAGCTCCTCCGTGCCGAACCTCTCGCCTGTGAGTACCGGGAGAACCGGGAGCACCGGGAAGCTCCCGCAAGGTGGGCGCGGAGTGGGGGGGGCCGTCGGAGGTCGGGGTGGGAGACACGGGGAGTCCTCCCCTCTCCCGAGGCTCCCCCGGTCGGTAGGGGTCGGATGGGACCTGTCTGTGCTTGGAGTGTCGCGTTCTGTGTCCCCCAGAAGCCCTCACACCCAGTGCCCGGGATGCGGTAAGGGTATCACCGGGCGCACCTCGGGGCTGCGCATCAGAGGGTACCGGTGAACCCCCCGGAGGAAGGCAGCCGGGACCCCCACATCACCCCCCCAATAGGCAACCAGGTCTGCCCTCCTGCCTCGACCCCGCAGCCCATCTGGGACCCCCCAACGCTCCCCGCAGAGAACAATAGAGGAGCCACTTTTTGTTCCCCCCCAGCCCCTGGAGCAGCAGGGACCCTCCCTCCTGCCCCGGGAGCTGCCAGTTCTCCCTCTCCCCATGGAAAAGAGGGATGCCCCCTCCCCGAGGAAGGTCGGGGTCCCCTTTGTCCCTCCAGCCGTGCAGAATCCCCCCTCCCGGAGAACAATGCGGCTCAGTTCCCCACCCAGGACAATGGAAACCCCAACCCTGCGGCCGGAGAACAATAGCGAACCCCTTCCCCACACCACCCCCTCCCACTCCCAGGAGCGATGAACCCCCTTCTCCCTCCAGTCCAGAAAACCCTGAGACTCTCTTCTTCCTGCTGGGAACAACGAGGGACCCCCTCTTCCCCCCGCAGAACCTTGTCCAGAGAACAATGAATCCCCTTTTCCCCACCCAGAACAATAGGGAGTTTCCCCCTCCCCATGGAAAACAATGAAACAACACCACCACCACCCCCCCCAAAAAAAAATAGACACAACCTTGTGGGTGTCAGCAATGATGCCCTTTTTGGGGGTCCCACCCAGCAGTGGCAGGTCTGGGAGGTGCCACCTGTGGACTGAGCTGTGGGTGGTCTCAGCTCCACAGGGATCGGGGTCCCCCTTGGCTGTGGGTGAGGGACAGGACACAGGAGGATCTCTGCCGTAGGCCCCTCAAGAGCCCTAAACCACAAATAGTCTCTGTCCCCCTTCTCACCTCGTTGCTTCCCTTCGGGCCCAAGCAAAGGAGTGGCGAGATCCTGCTCCCCACAGCAGGAAGTTTGGCTTCCTCCTCCCTATGATGGGAATTTCTCAAGGCGATGGATGTTGGCTTCAATGCACAAACAAGGTCCTGGGTCCTGCCAAGGAAAAGCCAATGCTGGGCACCTCCTTATGCCACCAGGCTTTTGTCCCCCTTGATCCACATGTTTCGTCAACGGGGAGCTCCTTGAGCAGCAATTAGGGCAGGAACTGGGAAGAGGAACAAAAATCCCTTTAGGAGCTGTTAATAAGAGACTCCAAAGCCAAGTGTAGAGGAGTGCCCACCCTGGATGGGGTTCATCCCACCGGGAACGATCTTGGGACACCCCCCCACCTCCCCACTGGAGCTAACAGCCACTTTCTCGTCCTTAGACTCCCATTCCCACCCCCATTCCCACCCTCTCGGGATCCGGCACAGCCTCTTGGTTCCTCGACGTGTGGCACTGGGAAAGGCAAAGGGAAATCTCCTTTTAGAGAGAGGGAATGGTTCCCCTCGGCTCAGCTGCGTTGCACTCGCTGGAATGCCTCAGTCTGTTGGGAATCCCTCCTGGAGCTGAGGGATGGGCACCAGGAACACCAGCTGGGGACGGGAAAGGGATAAGGATAGTGGAAAAGAGAGACAGGGATAGTGGGAAATAGGGGGAAAATAGTGGAGACAAGGATAAAGATAGTAGAAAACAGGGATAAGGATAGTGGGAAACGGGGATATAGTGGAAAACAGGGATAAAGATAGTGGGAAGGAGGGAAGAAGGTAGTGGGAAGAAGGGATACTGCGTTCTCGGGTGCCGTGTCTGCCTGCAAACCTCATTGCTTGAGTTTTAGAAGATCTCAAAATACATATATTAACCTATTTAATTGCATGTATATATTTTAATGCATGTATATATAAATGCATACACATATATTTCAATGCATATATACATATATATTAAAAAATATATATTTATATCCGGTTTTCTTGCCCAGTCCAGGGCTGCCCCAAATTCCCTTCTGTTCCCCAGCCCAATTATTTACGTTTTCCCTTCACTCTCTCCACACACTTTCATAAATCTTTGTTAGCTGCCTGAGCTCCAACGCTTATCAGAGAGATTTTTTTGGATTTATTTTTTGGGGTTTGGTCGGGGTTTTTTTTTGCTTTTTTTAAATTTCATTTTATTTTATTTTCCCTTTTTTTATCCCCAGCCCCTTAAAACCCCGATCTAAAACTCAAATCAACTCCAGCCCTTCGGAAGAGAAGCATAAACGTTCCCGACACCTTGGAAATGTGGTTTTACTTTATAGCATTACTTAGCACCTGATCAGCATTTTTGTTATTGTATTTTTTTTTTTTCTTTAAATAGCAAAGCCATAAAAAAACCTCTCCAGCAGGTATTTTTTTTTCTTCTTTTCCATGCAACTTGCACATTCCACAAGTTGCCTGCCTCTCTCTCTCTCCAGCACTTTCCTCTCCGATCGGGAAAACTTCACACTTTTCCCTTTTAAAGCACATGTGCGGTGCTGGGTCTGCATGGAGCCGGCTGGGGAAAGGGGGTGGGGGAAAGGGCAGGGAAAGACCTAAATGAATAGATTTCTTTTAAAAAATAAGGATAAAATTGGCTTCTCCAGAGTCTGCTGCTGCTTGGAGGAGGAAAACAAATCAAATCAAATCAAAATAAATAAATAAACTGCACACTTTTCCCTTTTAAAACTCATGTGCGGTGCTAGGTCTGCATGGAGGAGGGGGAAAGGAGGGGCAAATAAATAAATTAAACAATAAACTTACAAAAAATAATAGAAAATTGGCTCCTTCAGAGGCTACTGCTTGGAGGAGGGGAAAAAACCTGCAGGGGGAAAAAATAAAATAAATAAACGTCATGCTTTTCTCTTTTAAAACACTTTCAAGTGCTGGGTTTGCCTGGGGAGGGGGAAATAGCAAGGATAAAATGAAAGAAAGAAAGAAAGAATTGGCCTCTCCAGAGGGTCCTGTTTGGAGAAGGAAAAATAATTGTAGAGGGGAAAAAAATGTGTGTATATAGATATATATAAAAATATAANATCCCCAAAACTTCAGACTTCCACCTTTTGATTGTTGGAAGGGTCTGCATGGAGAGAGTGAAAATGGCAAGGAAAAAATGAAATATATATATGTTTATGTATGTATAAAATTGGCCCCTTTAGGGGGTTCTACTTGGAGGAGGGAAAAAATAGATATATGTGTATATACATACACATTTTTATATATTTTTTATATATATATATATTTATGCACATATATAAAATTGGCTCCTCCAGAGGCTTCTGCTTGGAGGAGGAAACAAAAAATTGCAGGGAAAAAATATACAAATAAATGGAAATCTGTCTCTGTATATCTAAAATTGGCCCCTGCAGAGGGTCCCACTAAGAGCAGGAGAAATGTCTGGCTTAAGGCTCTGGTGTGTTCCTGGTGTTCCCTAGATGAAGGGTGAGGAGGAGGAGGCCCTGGAGCTCTGGATCTGTTCTCAGTGGAGCTGGAGCAGCTCTTGTCTGGACTGGGCTTGGAGTTAGCCATGGGTGGGCTCCTTGGCAGTGGTTTTCTGGGAGGATCCTGTGGAGGATGGAGTGAGTTGGGGTGGGGGCTGAACCCCCATCCCCAGGGAAGGGTTTGCTCTTGGGGTGGGTTGGGATACAGCAGTGCCTTTGCCCGTCGATGCTTGGGGTACCCCCAGGGTACCACCACCACGCCCCAGAGGCTTCGTCACCAACTCTAACATGATGGAGAATTAAGATTCCTCTAGGAGAAGGAGGAATTTTGGAGCATTAATTGCTCTGGGGTGGGAGCTGGGCGCTGAAAAGCGATGGGGGCTGGGGAGGTCGGAGGGGAGAGGAGGTCACGGCACTTTCCGGGAGGTAATTTGGGATATTAGGCTGGCGCGTGCGGCTGGAGCCGATAAGGGATGACGGACATGGAAAAAGCCCGGAGCGGGGTCGGGAGAGTCTCTGCTTTGAAGGTTCCTGGAAAAGAGGAGGTCTGTCAGTGAAGCGGGGTTCGGGGGTTTGCCATCATGGACGGGGGGGTGAGCTACCCTCCTGGGGGGCGGGGGGACACCCCTTGGTATGTCCTGCTGCAGGGACCACGCACTGAGGTGGGAGAGCCCAAAGGAATGTGGCTGGGGATAGAGGGTGGTCGGTGCCAGTCTCGGCTGGGAAGTGGTGTTGGAAAAAGGGAGTGGGGGGGAACCACCCCCAAAATCTTCCCATAGCTGCTTTTGGGATCTTTTTCTTGTGAAAAAGTTATAAAGCCACAAGTCAGCCCTAGAAAAAGCCTAGTGTGACCAAGACCACCACCGAGCTCCTCAAAGTCTGTTGGTGTTTCCTGGTGTGAGCCCCCATCCCAGAGTGAACCCCATTCTGTTGTGAACCCCATCCCAGTATGACTTCCCATCCCAGTATGAATTTCCATCCCATTTTGAACCCCATGCCTGCGTGAATTCCCATCTTGGCTCCACCAAGGAGCCCCCAAGCTCACAGGAAACATATGGCTGAGCCCTAAGTGTGCTCCTGCCTCCAGAGAGGAGGAGGACGCCAAGCGCTGCTGTGAGTGTCTTTGCTGTGAGAGAGAGAGATAAATCCATTCAGAGATATTGGAGTGTAAATAAAATTGATATAAAATATATTTAAATATAGTTAAGTACTTATCAATAGATATTGAATATAGATGAATATCTAAGATTCAAATAGGAATACATTTAAATAGACATGAAGTAGATATATAGTTAGATTCAAATAGATATAAATACATGCAAATACATATAAAGTAGAAATAAATACAGTCAAATAGATTAAAATAGATAGAAATGCATTTAAGTACCTATAAAGTAGATATAAATATAGTCATATAGATGCAAATAGGTAGAAATACATTCAAAGCTGTATAAAGCAGATATAAAAAGCATTTAAGTAGATAAAAATAGAAATAAAATGCATTCAGATGGACAAAAATGCATTTAAAATAAGAAAAAATGAGACAGAATTCATTTAAAATGTCATATATAAAAAAAATACATATATAAATGATACCTAAGGCTACAACCTAATCCTCCCCACTCCTTTTTGTCTCTTGGGCTGCAGACCCTGCAGTGATCTCCCCCCAAGACCCTACCCTGCTGATCGGTTCCTCGCTGGTGGCCACCTGCACTGTCAGTCCAGATTTCCACCTGAAAGCCGAGGACCTGTACTGGACCTTGAACGGTCGCCGCTTGCCAGCTACCTCCTACTCTACCCTTGGCCCCACCACGCTCAGCGTGGCCCTCACCCACCTCAACGGCTCCAAGCAGCAGTCAGGGGACAACCTAGTGTGTCACAGCAGAGATGGTGGCATCTTGGCCGGCTCCTGCCTTTACGTTGGATGTACGTTGGTGGCACTGTTGTGGTTCCATGTGCTGGGTGGTTTAGAGCTGACACCATGTGCTGGGATGTCCTCACTGGTCCATGAGGAGAGCCATGGGAGAGGGTTTTTTGGGGGGTGGGGGGAGTCCCCATGGGGATCAAGACATGCTGTGAGCTTGCAGTGGTTGCTGATGGTTGCTCAACTTGAAGTTCCTCCTGGTTTTTGTGTCCTGACCCGCGGGCTCAGGCTCAGGCTGGCAGCAGAAAGGATGTTTTGGCAAAGCCTGGGTAAAATTACACTTGTCCGAATCAATAATCGTAAGATTTTTATCTCAAGCTATTTTAAGGACAATTTTATGTCCTAGGAACACTGAGGGCTTAGCCGGGAATGCAGCTTGGAGTTGTTTTTTTGGGTTGCTGTTGTTGAAAGAAAACAACTCCAGAGCTGGATGCAGGCAGGGGCTGGGGTGGGGGTGGGCAGGAGTCTAAAGCCTCCAGCAATGACATTTCTAGCTGGATCATGGGGACCATGGTGGCATCAACCCACCATGACCTTTGGCTGTGGCTTTTCATCCCCTCCTGCCTCTTTTCTCTTTTTCCTCTCTCCCAGTACCCCCAGAAAAACCAGTCAACATCACCTGCTGGTCCAAAAACATGAAGGACCTCACCTGCAAGTGGGCACCAGGGACAGAAGGGGAGACCTTCCTGCACACCAACTACACCCTGAAGTACAAGCTCAGGTGAGGTGACCTTCTTCAGTCTTGATATTCTTAAAACTCCCCAAAAGGTTGGCAGGGAACGAGGCACCTGGTGCCTCCTGGAGAGGCAGTGCTGGGTGTGATGAGTTTCCTCAGGTCTCAGTCACCATCCCCTGTGCGTGCCAGGGAGAAGCAGGAAGAGGAGTGTGAGGGTGAGGAGAAGTGGCTGTGGGATTAGTAACCCAACACCTCTCCACTGTGATGCTGGTGGTGGTGTGTGGAAGATACATGGTCCCACCTGGGGGATGGGTGAGGGTCCTTGGCTTGACCGCGGTACCGGTACTGGCACTCAGCGCCCGCTCGCAGGTGGTACGGCCGAGACAACACGTGCCAGGAGTACCACACGGCCGGGCCCTACTCCTGCCACATCCCCAAGGACCTGGCCCTCTTCACGCCCTATGAGATCTGGGTGGAGGCATCTAACCGGCTCGGGGTGGCCGTCTCCGACGTCATTATGTTGGACATCCTCGACGTGGGTGAGCAACGGCCTCTTAATGTCACCTCCATGCTGGTGACCTCCCGATAGGGTGGGGTAGGGTGGAGGAACGGGTGGCTGGGTTCACAGAGTAGGATGTTGGGGAGGGGCAGCAGGAAATGGGCGATATGTGAGCAGAATTGCTCCTAATCGAATTAGGCTGTTTTCTCCCGAGTTCTTTTCCGCATCTGCGGCTCCTTAACCCCCGCGGCGCTGCCTTGCACCGGCGCTGCCTTGCACCGGCGCTGCCTTGCACCAGCACTGCCTTGCACCGGCGCCGCCTTGCACTGACGCCGCCAGCCCCTGCCCTGTCCCCGCAGTCACCACCGACCCGCCATCAGACGTCCACGTCAGCCGGGTAGGGGACCTGGAGGACCAGCTGAGCGTGCGCTGGAGCTCCCCACTGGCCCTCAAGGATTTCCTCTTCCAAGCCAAGTACCAGATCCAGTATCGGGTGGAGGACAGCTCGGAGTGGAAGGTAGGTCACCATCACCCAGCCATTGCGGCGGTGGGTGGCAGGGGATGCTCGACCTCACCGGCGTTGCCATCTCCTCCTTCTCCAGGTGGTGGATGATGTGGGCAACCAGACATCCTGTCGCCTGGCTGGCCTCCGCCCCGGCACCGTCTATTTTGTCCAGGTGCGCTGTAACCCCTTCGGCATCTACGGTTCCAAGAAAGCCGGCATCTGGAGCGACTGGAGCAACCCCACAGCTGCCTCCACCCCTCGCAGCGGTAAGTGCTGCCGGCAGCCGTTGGTGGGGAGGGAGGGGATGCCGGTGGCAGTGGGATCTGCTGGGGGGACCCTTCCCTGCTCCGTGACGGGCACCTGGATTTCTTGCAAAGGAGCCAATTTAGAGTTTGGCTTTCTCAGCTGGGAGCCAAAAAGCTGCTTGTCTTCCTCCCACCCACCATTATTTATGGTGTGGTAGTGGATGGAAGGGCTGAGGGATCATTGTGGTTGGGAAAGACCTCTGAGATCATCAAGTCCAACCATCCACCCAGCACTAGGATGCTCACCACTAAACCACGTCCCTCAGCACCACATCTACACATTTCTTGAACACTTCCAGGGATGGTGACTCCACCAACCCTCTGAGCAGCCTGGGCCAATGCCTGATAATGCTCAGGGAAGAAATTCTTTCTAATATCTCATCTATCTTCCTGATATCTCATCTATCTTCCTAACATCTCATCTATCTTCACGATATCTAATCTATCTTCATGATATCTAGCCCATCTTCCTGATACCTAATCTATTATCTTTCTAATACCTAATCTATGTCTTCCTAATATCTGATCTATGTTCACAATCTCTCATCTATCTTCCTAATATCTATTTGTCTTCCTAGTCTCTCTCTTCCTAATACCTACCCTATATCTTCCCAATACCTAACCTAACCATCGCAGACATTCCTCCACAGTACCCCTGATCCCCCTCTGCCCTCCTTGTCCCTGCAGAGCGAGCAGCAGGGGGCTGTGACCCCAAAGGTGGGGAGCAGAACACAACGCTGCGGCGGGAGCTGAAGCAGTTCTTTGGGTGGGTGAAGAAACATGCCTATGGCTGCTCCAACCTCGGCATCAAGCTCTACGACCAGTGGCGCGTGTGGCTGCAGAAATCGCACAAAACACGCAACCAGGTAGGTAAGGAGCCTTTCATGTTTCTTTTTCCATCCCTCTCTTCCAGGTGGGGATGGGGAGGAGGGATTGGGGGGGTAGGGTGACCCCCAGGGCTGTTTGGTGGGATGTGGGGTGATTTCAGGGATGCTTGGTGGGATGGAAGGTGACCCCAGGGATGCTTGGTGGGATGGGGGGGGGCGGGTGACTGGTAGGATGTGGGGGGGAGATGTAGGGTGACCTCAGGGATCTTTGGTGGGATGTAGGGTGACCTCGGGGATGCTTGGTGGGATGGGGGGAGGGATGTAGGGTGACACTGACCCCGGGGCACGCGGCGACGCGGGGCTCTGCTCCTCTCCGCAGGTTCTTCCCGGCGATAAGTTGTAGCTCGTGGGGGACCGAGCGCCGGCAGGATGCCACGGGGCGCCCGGCGCCCACCCGGCACCACCCGTGTCCACTCCGGCCCCGTCGCTGGGGAGCAGGAAGGTGGTCGGGGCGAAGCATGGCCCCCCGACCCCGGGGGATGGGATGGGGTGAGGTGAGGGGGGCCAGCCCTGGGAGTGCCCTAAGTGCTGCCAGCCCCACAGGACCGTGGCCCCCCTGCCATGCCGCTCGCACCCCACAGCAGCGTGGGGACAACCTGGCTTCACCTGGCTGGGGCGGGGAGATGGAGGGTTTGCTCCTCAACCGCCAGCCCGAGGAGCCTCTGGGATGAATGGGGCAGCAAGGGCTCCCTGGGTGTCCCCACCACCACCACCCTTGGCACAGCACCCCCAGGAAGAGATTTTGGCTGTTTTTCTCCCTGGGGACCCACGTGTGAGCACATGGTTTGGGGAAAAGGGGTGGGGGGGAGGGGAAAGAGTCAGTCCCCAGGGAGCCACGCGGGCTGGTTTGAGGCTGCTGGGGTTTGCCCAGTGCTTGCTCCAATTTTGATTCAAACCAGCCTTATTTTGGTTCCATTTCAGTCAATTAGGAACAGATTTAAGCTTAATGCCAATAAACCTCTGAAACCCCACCGGGGTCTGCGTCAGCGGAGCAGCAGCAGCGCGCAGGGACGGGGATGCAGCGGGCAGCCAAATGGGACTGGTGTCCCTCCTCACCCCATCCTTGGGCTTCCAGGGGCCAGAGCCAACTTGGAGGGGGTGGCACAAGCCCTTTAGACCACACGACTCAGGCCAGCTCCATGGGGACAGGTTTATTTTGGATGACCATACAAAAGGGCACTTGTGGGGTACCAGAGCTGTCCGAGGGGGTGGGGGCACAGTTGATCTCCAAGAGGTGTGGTTTTTCTGGGGGGGCTGCTGCCCTTGGGACTCCAGCTGGTAGCAAAGCAGTGCTTGTCTCAATGAGGGTCAAAGCAAAGCAGCCCCTTGGCACTGTAGGTTGTTTTTTCTTTGGACAAAGCCCTGGTGTGACCTGCAGAGCCAGGGAGGGGAACCAGCCCCATGTCAAACCTCTCTGCTGAGGGGTGCTCAGGATTTAGGGGGACCACACCTCTCCTGGGGGGAGGTTCTCCACCCCTTCCAGCCTGTGCTCAAGAACAAGGCTGGAAGGAAGGTGCCCACCTTGCTGGAGTGGTATAGGTGCCCAGGGAGCTGCACTGGGAGCTGGTGGGAGCCAAGCAGGGGTGAGTGGGGCCCCTGTTCCAGTGCTTGGCCCCTCCAGCCGTTCCCACGGGGACACCCATCACTCGACTTCTTCCGAATCGTACTTGAGGTCCTGGAGAATTTCGCTGATTGCCTCAATGGTTTTAATTAGCCTACAAGAGCGGATGGAAACTATAAATAAAGCCCATATGGAGTGTATTATCTGGGCTGCCTCGCCTTCCCCGTGCTGTTTATGAAACACTCAGCCCGGGGAGGCCGAGGGGACTGTGGCCGCTCGGCATCGCCAAACCCTCCCCAGGGCTGTGGCCAAGAGAGCGTTTGAAGGCACCATCTGGGCCCCCTCCCATCTTGGGCTAGAAGGAGGGCAAATGTGGGGACAGGGCTCCTAGGCTGGGGAGAAAAGAGGTGCTGCCATCTGAAAATTGGAGGGAGAAGAGCCACCACCTACTTGTGCTTGAGCTCCCGCACCTCCTGCTGATGGGCATCCACGTTGGGTTGGTCCTGCGCCTGCTGCCGAGCCAGCTGGAGCTGTGCTGTCTGTGGTGGGGACACGGTGGGAGCTGGAAGACCCCTGGAGCAACCCCACCCCTGCCCCCCGGCCTGTTACTCACCAGCTGCAGCTTCTCCTGTTCCTGCTCCTGGAGCCGGGTGAGGTGCTGGGCCAGGTCAGGGCGGCCAAGCTCATCCCGCAGGCGCTCAGCAATGCCCAGCACCTCCCGGGAGATGCCGTTGAAGGCCACCGTGATCTCGTGCACCAGCTGCCGGTAACGTGGGAAGTCGTAGTGGGGTGCACTGCTCAGGTATGCCTGGTGGCCCCTGGGGACAGGTTTGGGAGTGGGGAGGAAGAAGCCACCATCAACACACCTTGAGGGCAACACCAAGATGGCAACACTCTGTGGACCCTGTCCTGGCACTGAGCTCCCTTTGCCACTCCACCACAGGCAGCATTGGGAGCGTCTTCCTGCCTGGATTTGGCAGTTCTCAAGTCCTACGATCAAGCAGCTTCACCCCTTGCACAGCACAGGCTGGCAGCTGCTTTTTGGGGGAGGATTGGGGTTTTTTTTTTTAATATCCTTTTCACTTGCAAGTCTGCATCCTGGGAAGTCCATCACATTCTGTCCATGCTAAAATAGGATACAGGTGTCCAGTGTGGTGTTCCCTGCCAGCTGGAGCTCCTCAACCATCCACTGCTCAGCCCCAGCAGCCTCTTCCCATTAGGATGCAGAACATTAGTATGGGAGGGGATTCGGTTCCTCTCTGGGAATCCCCCACTCCAGGAGGTGCCATGTGTCCCTGCCCACCCCACTTGGTCCCACCCCAGGAGGTGCCCATCTCCATGGTGCCATACTGGTGCTGGTACTCACTCCTCAAAGAGCCGGTAAGCCTCCACTCGCTCGCTCTGCAGCGCCTGGAGCCGCTGCAGCAACGCCTTCACGGCCTCGCCTGTCTGCCGGGGAAAAGGGAACAGCACGGCACGGTATTACAGTGCCACCAGCACGGCACGCTGCCTACTGCCGTGTGAGTTGGCTTTATTTCTGCTAATGGGCTCAGGGCTGAGCCGGCGGTGCCCGAGGGTCTCACCCTAGTGCCAATGCCTCCAGCCCCCCCACCCTCAGGGGTCTCACCATAGGTGAGAGGGTGCCGGAGCCTCAACTCCCCCATCTCAGTGCCAGTACTGGGAGAACCCAGGCTGGGCCCAGCCATGGTGCTTGAGCTCAGATCGGAACCGGGAACACACCCAGCCATCACGGACCGGTACCAGGAAATCCCCAGGTCCCTGCCCATGGCCCTGGACCCCTCCGGCCATGTGCACACTATACAGCTGGGTCCCGGGGTGCCCCGGTCACGCGTGCGCGAACCAGATCGCCACCAGGATCCGCCCCGGCCACGCGCGCACAGACCGACACCTGGGTTCCCCCCCTCCCCCGACGACTCCCGGGACCCTCCCCGGTCATGTGTACGCAACATAAACGGGCACCGAGACAACCCTCCCTAACCACGCGTGCACAGACCGGCCCCGTCCTACGACCCCTTTAATCATACGTGCAGGAACCGCACCGGTTCCGTTCCCCTCCTGCCCACGCCCCCGGGACCCTTCTCCAGTCCGGTGCCGCTCACCATGGCCCGGTCCCGGTCGGAGCGCGCAGGCTCGGCGGGGAGCGGAGGCGGAGCGCTGCTGCAAGCGCGGTTCTGCTGCCATCTGCAGGCACCGATGGGTATCGCCAGCGGTTCACCCACCCACAGCACACCCCTCCACTCCCAGCCTTTACTGGAAAACACGCCAATTTAGGCAAAATAACACCACAAAACGGGACTCAGTGAGCGCTGCGATACTTTATTGGAAGGGCATGAGTAGAGCCACCACTGCCTGCTCTACTTGACCTTCTTCTTGGGGCGCAGATTGTTGGTGTGGCCACATTTCTTCTTGCGGCAGTTGACCGCACGAGGATGCAGGCGAGCGTAGCACCTGAGGAGGGGGACATGTCACCAAAGTCCCCGTTCCTTGGGGCAGGAGGGGGTCATGGCAGGGTCCTCACCCCACCGAGGGAAGCAGGGAAGACAGGGTTGGGGGAGTGAGGACCTACTTGCGGCAGATCATTTTGTCACAGTTGTACTTCTGGGCAAGCTGGCGAAGGGAAGGCTCAATGATGCCTCCCCGAAGGCGCAGCACCAGGTGGAGGGTGGACTCTGAAACAAGAAGGGACAAGAGTCACAGTGTCATCAGGAGCTGCTCGTGAGCAGCTGAATTACTACCCCCCCACCTTTCCCCCCCCCCAAAAAAGCCCAGGATCGGGGGTACCTTTCTGGATGTTGTAGTCTGCCAGGGTGCGACCATCCTCCAGCTGCTTGCCCGCGAAGATCAAACGCTGCTGGTCAGGTGGAATCCCTGCGAGGGAGGGAGAGAAGCCATCACGGAGGCAATGTCACCTGGAGGGTGGCAATGGCTACAGGGACACCCGCGAGGTAAGCGCTGCCCGGTCCCACCGGTACCTTCTTTATCCTGGATCTTGGCCTTCACATTCTCGATCGTGTCATTGGGCTCCACCTCCAAGGTGATGGTTTTGCCCGTTAGAGTCTTCACGAAGATCTGCATCTTGGCAACGTTCAAGTTCTGCGGAGAGGAGCCACCGTGTTACCCGGGGCCGGGCCCTTCGGGGAGGCCCCGCCGTACCCTGCCCCCCCCCACGCCACCCTCTTGGAGCCTCGCCGCCGCCAGGCACCCTCAGGCGGGACGCGGTTCCCTGACCCTCCCTCGTTCCTGCTCCCGCTCCCCAGCCCGGGATCCAGCTTCCCGCCCCGGCTTAGTCCCCGGCCTCTCTCCCGGGCCCGCACCGCACGCACTCGCCGCCTCGCTGCTGAGAGAAGGGCCCACCGGAACCGGAACCCGCCCGGGGCTGCGTCACGACCGGATAGCCATCGCCCCGCCCCCTTGCCCGCCAATGTTCTCCTTCCACTCCCGGGACTACCGGCAGGAGCGAGTAAGGCCCAGGACCGACCCCACGGACCTAGGAACGGCCCTGGACCTACGCCACGGCCCCCTACCGATCCCGGAACTGGCCTCTAGGCCTCAGGACCGGCCCCGGGACTGGCCCCTACCCGGCCTTAAGGCCTCGGTACAGGCCTCACACCGACCCCACGGCCCCAGGACAGGGCCCACACTCCCCCCCCAACGACTCCTCTCAGCCTCTTGCAGGCAGCAGCAGGCCAGGAAGAGCCCAGGCTGATCCCCTGGACACTAAGGAGCCGGGGATGGACCAGGCTGATGTGGATCTGCCTAGGCAGCAACAGGCAGCCCTCTGTGAGGGGCTGAGGTGCGATAAAACCAAAGGGAGGCTCAGCTCAGGCTCTTCCCAGAGGTGGAAATCCCAGCACAACCTGCACAAGTCCAGCAGCAGCAAAGGCAGAGGACTGTCAGCACCTCAAAACAACATTCCTTAAGAAAAAAAACCCCTCAACACCCGTGCCCCAAACTGGCTCTTCTGTGCCGAACTCTCCATTGCAGGTGAGGTTTACCACGCAAATGAGGAAGGACAAAAGGCATTTCAAACCCATGTTTTACTTATTTCCCCTGAAGCGAGTCACAGGGTTTACCCTACAGCGGCAGTTTAGAGGCAGGAGGACTCCCTGCTCCACTCAGCCTTTGCTTCCCAAAAAAAAGAAACACACAAATATAAATACAGGATAGAAAGTTCTCCAGGTGCAGCACCCACACCACCTAGTCCAGGTCATTGGCCGTGTCTTCATCTGTGAGACTCTGTCCGTTCACAGCCGGTAAATCGTACTGGCCTTGGGATAAATCCTCAAAATCCTGGCTCATGGTGGGAGAGATGATGTCGGGGCTGGTGTCACAGGACTCCGTGCTCTGCTCAGAGGTAGCAATGGTGGTCGTCGTGCTTTTCGGGACGGGGTCGAAGTCATCGTCGTCTTCTAGGATGGGAGATTCGTGGATGTCTGGAAGGGAAGATGCAAACGTTAAGTTGGATGAGGCACTGCTGGAGTGACACCAGGTACAAAAGGGAGATGCCCCAGCAGAGCAACGTGCTGCTTCCTCACTCTAAATTTTGTCTGCTTGTAGCAGTAATCAATAAAACAATCTGATGCCCTGTAAATGAGTGGCTGTTTGTAACTTGCAACTGCCGTTCATATAATCATGAAGCTTTCCAAGCTTTCAGTGCAGCAGCTTGGATATCTCATTGGCTTCTCTCGACTCCTGACAGCAAATCCTCAGGAAAAGGGGCTCTTTGGGGAAGAAACCCGAGGGAAAACCCGTGCATCAGAAGGGATCACTCACTGCTGAAAGCCTCTGGGTACTGCTTCGCCAGCTTCCCTTTCAGCGTCCTAGGGGAGGAGAGAGCAAGCTAAGTGCACGGGGAAGCAGATCGAGCTGGAGCCAAGCTGTCCGGCCGGCTCCCTCCCCTCCACTCAACAGACAGCATAAAGGGATCCCTAGGGATGCCTCAGGGCTTCCTGCCCAGTCCTCCCATCACCCCTTCTCAGCCCATTAGGTGTTTCTCCATGTCCTCTGTCTCATAACCATCCCTCCCAGATGGACCATGTGGCTGGAGAATTAAGGAATTCCAAGCTCTGGCCTCAGCAGCTCCTCTCCCACTGCTTCCATGCATCACTTGGCTGCACATCTTCCCCTCTCCAACCCTGTTTTCCACTCCAAGCTCCTATTTGTGTCCTACTTTAACACCCCCACAAGCCCACCCAGACCTTGATGAACCTTTCTGTGCTCTCCATGCCCTCTCCCTCCCCGTTAGCAGCGACGTTCCCATCCCCATTGCCCACCGGATCCTCCTGAAGATGCTGTCCAGATCCTTCTTCATTTCCACCAGCGTCTTGGTGTGGTGGAGGAAACGCTCATTCATCTGCTGCATGCGAACGCTTGAGAGGTTGTTGAAGTTCAGCAGCATCTCGTTGGTCTTCTCGAATCGATCCAACCTGTGTAGAGGAAGCAGGTGGAGCTCAGCAAAGATCCCAGGAGGTTCCCGGTGCCAATACTGGTACCAGGGCCCCCCATGGGCTGGTTTTCTCGGGACTCACATGTTTTTCTGAGCCAGGATGATGGCGTTGACGTCCTCGGCGTTGACCATGCCCAGCACCCGCCCGCAGAAGACCTGCGAGGCCGTGGGCTCCATCGCTGCCTGCGGGACCACGAGGGGAAGTTAAGCCGGACGACGGGAGCACCCCGCGGCACCGGTAACGGGGGCCCCTTTGCCCTGCTATGCCATGCCATGCCGCCAGTACTGGAGCTTCGCTCTCCCCTTCCCACCGCTGCGCTCAGTCCGGGGCCAGCCCCACACTCCCTCGCCGCCGGTAACGGGGACCCTCCCTGCCCGTCCCATCGCCTCCCGGTAGTGCCGCCCCGGTACCGGGCTCCCTCCCCGCGAACCTCGGGCCTCCCACTCGCAGCGCCCGCACACCTGGGAGAGCCTGTCCTGCTGTTTCACATGACGGGACCAGGAGCGACACCGGGAACGGCGCCTCGCTTCCGGGTACCGGGTCACGTCGAGCGCAACCCCGCAGCGTCAGCTCGCCCTCGCGTCACGGCGCCGAGACGGAAGTAGTGGCCACTGAAGGGGTGGGGAGGAGGGGGAAAAAGGGCCCGGACCCCCCGTCCTGGACATTACAGGGTCACCCCAGTACCAGCCCCAAACCCCCCCGACACAGCCGCCGACCCCCTACAGCCTCTTTAAGACGGCGTCGAACCCTTTTCGCGGTGCTTCTCTAACGAGCGTTGTCACTAGCCAATGGCGTCAGGGCCGGTGGGCGGTGCCGGCCCAATAGGAGCGGCGGGGCGGGGCCTGCGGCCGCGGGTTCGCCGGGGGCAGGTGGGAGCTGTGGCGACGGTGGCGGGGGGCGCGCGCGTGGCCGTTGCTAGGGGGACTCCCGGCGCGTGACGGTGACGTGTGGGCGCCCCCCCGCGGGCGGGAAGGGGGGCGCGGGGCGCACGGCGCGGCCCCGTCCCGGTACCGGCACCAGGGACGGGGCCGCGGATCCCACACTTCTTCTGCGTCTTCTTCACCCCATCGGGGCCCGTTCTTTCCCCGGAACCGGTGGGATGTCCCCGGTCCGAGCCGCGCGTTCCCCATCTGGAGGGCCCTGGGCCTAGTTCCCTGTGCTGTCGAGGCTTGGCGGCGGCGTCTTGTCTGCTTCCCGGTAAGCGCAGGCCTGACCCTCGTCTTCTGTCTGCTCCGCTCCAGGTTGCTCCGCCGCGATGGCCTCCAGCGGGGAGGAACCGAGGAGCGGCTCCCCAGGCCGGGCAGGCACCGGCTCCGAGCAGTCACCGACGGCTGATCCCGCTCAGCTGGACACTGCAGAGGATTTCGAGGTCCTGGAAGAAGAAGAAGAGGAGGAGGAGGACCTGAGCGAGCTGCCCCCGCTGGAGGACGTGGGCAGACCTAAGGCACCACCTCGGGAGGATGCTCAGTCTGCGGAGCAGGGCAGGAGGGAAGCGGCCGAGGACCCTCAGGAATGGCTCGATGTTTTGGGTAAGAGCCTGGGGAAGGAGGACGCTGGGCCTGTGGAGCCTCACGGGCTTCCCTGTGGCTCCACCGTGCTCCGTGGCCACAAAGGCCAGTTAGGAGTCGGAGCACGGTGGTGGGAGCAAGGCTTTTCTCTCCCAGCCATGGATTAACTTGCCTCTGGCTTCTCCTTGCCCAGGGAGCGGCTTGCTCAAGAAGAAGACGCTGGTGCCTGGGCAGGGTGTGGACACTCGTCCCCGCAAGGGCCAAGATGTCACCATCCGCCTGAAGGCCACGCTGGAGGATGGCAGCGTGGTGGAGGAGAACCCTGCCCTCACCTTCACGCTGGGGGACTGCGATGTCTTGCAGGTACAGGGCTGGGAGAAAGCTTGTCCTGCTTTATCACTGCTCTGATTTCACTCTGCAGGGCAGGACCTCATCTCAGGGAGTGTGAGGACGGTTTGGGGTTAGTAATGTCCCTGTTTGTGGGCAGAAGCAGCCTTTCTGCCCTTGCTTATGCTGCCTCCTTACTGTGTTGTTCCCTGCAGGCTCTGGACCTGTGTGTGCAGCTCCTGGAAATGGGAGAGACTGCTTTGATCGTGTCCGATGCAAAGTACTGCTACGGTGCTCAGGGCAGGTGAGCAGGGAGGGCTCAGGGTGGGGTAGGATGGCCTCAAACAGGGCTCTGAAGCTGTCCCCTGTGCTCCCACTGACATCTCAGCCACAGTTTCATGGGCAGGGAGAGCTGGCTCACGTGCCACATGCAGAGGACAGCACCATGACCTGCCTGGGGGGAATGATCTGCACTGAGTTCTGTCCCAAGGAGCTTCCATTTCTGGACCATGGTGCTTCCTGGGAGCTCTGATTTCTGGATCACAGTGCTAAATCTATACAGCCCAGTGGTTGGTGGGTTTGGCAGAGGTGATAACAGTGCTTATCTCCGTGCAGGAGCCCTGACATCCCACCCAACGCAGCCCTCACCCTGGAAGTGGAGCTGCTGGCAGCCCGGGATGCACCAGACCTGGAGCTGCTCAGCGGGAAGGAGAAGATAGAGCTGGCCAACCGCAAGCGGGAGCGTGGCAACTTCTTCTACCAGCAGGCAGATTATGTGCTGGCCATCAACTCTTACGACATTGCCCTCAAGATTATCAGCTCCAGCTCAAAAGGTATCTGCTCCCACCCAGCGAGGGCTGCCTGAGCTCCCTTCCCACTGTAACCCACCTCTGGGGTCTTTGCAGTTGATTTCAGCCCAGACGAGGAAGCTGAGCTGCTGGATGTGAAGGTGAAATGTCTCAACAATCTGGCAGCCTCTCAGCTGAAACTGGACCATTATGAGGCAGCCCTCAAATCCTGTAACCTTGTCCTGGAGCACCAACCAGGGAACATCAAGGCTCTCTTCCGAAAGGGCAAGGTGAGGTCAGGCTTGTGCTAGATGTTGCCATCCCTTCTCCGTGGTGTGACGGAGGGCAGAGATAAGGGACAGGCCTCAGCTCAATCCGTATCTCACCTTCCAGGTCCTGGCTCAGCAGGGTGAATACAGAGAGGCCATCCCTATCTTAAAGGCAGCATTGAAACTGGAGCCTTCAAACAAGGTAGGTTGCTTTGCCTGCCACCAGCAATCCTGCTGATCTGCGTTGACTGCAGGATGCTCTTGTCCACGGCCCTGCAAACTTTGGTGTCCCCCTGTACCTGTTCCCAGCTTCCTCCATGAAGGGAGGCTGGAAATAGCCCCCAGGGGCTTGTGCAGCCATGGAGCAATGCACCCTTTGGTGCAACTTCTGAGCTTGGCTAGGCTCGTGGGTCCCTTATCTGTGTGTTGCGAGATGTTCCTCTTTGCCCTTTGGTCCTTGTAGTGACAGGACTCCCCTGCCAACCCATCCCTGCCTCAGTGATCCTGCCTGTACCACCCTGCCTGCTCCAGCTTCCCTGGGTGGCACCAGTGGCTCGTGCCATGGCTGCAGGAAGTGGAGCAGAGCTGAGTCTCCGCAAGACTTGCTCAGCAGCCTGGAGCATGATTCATTGGGTGGCAGGAGCAGCCCAGACCTCGGTCCAGTGCCCAGGCCAGGGCAAGCTCTGGGTCAGGAATTTCCTGTTGGTTAATGATCACCTGCAGGATTGGAGCCTCAGGAGAAATTGCCAGGAAATGGCCCCAGCAGGAGTGAGCCTGGGCGAGCTGGGGGAGAGGCAGGGAGGTGCTGCCTATGTGGGGTGAGGTGTGAGGGACTTGATTCTACAGGTGGGCTTTAGCCCTCGACTGGCTCTGATGTTTTATCCACCTCTTTTCTGGGAATTTCACCAGACCATCATCATTTGTGTTATGATCTGATGGGCCTGAAGGTCACAGGTAGGATGGGGCACTGACAGCAAGGTGCTGCAGCATCTGCAGAGCTTATGGTCTGAGAGCACCCACAGGGAATGGGCAGCAGAATTTCAATCTCTTCACTTCCTGGCAAGGTTAGGGTGGGCAGTTCTGGTGAGGGAGCTGTAGGGAGCCAGGATGAGGGAGCTGTAGGGAACCCTGGGAGCAGCTCGCCCTGTGCATCTCCAGCACGTCACTGTTGGCAGGGTGGCTGCTCACCAGCCCATTTGGATGTAGCTTTTAATTGTAGAGGGGTGAAAAAATGCCCAGCAGTGACGTTACCAGTTAAACCACAAGTGCAGCAAATGAGTGGCCTCTCTGGCCAGCTGCTGGGACTCCCGGGGAAGTGGCAGTGCCTCTCCAGACGGCAGCGTTACACACGCATCGGTGACTCACAGGCTACAGCAAAACGAGACTCGACTCCACCTGCCTCAGATGAGCAAACCTGCTTCTCTGGGCTTGTCGGCACCTTTCAGCTGTTACAGGCCATCAGGTGATGGGCTCCCTTCTCCCAGCCCCTTGGAAACACGTGTTCTGGGAGCAGGGATGATGCCAGCCTTTGTCCTCCACTGATGTGCCATCCCTGGTGAGCTCAGGGGGTGCCTGTAGATGCTTTGCACCCTCCAGACACCCCAAGTCTCATGTTCGAGGCAGCAATGCTGAGCGTGGCACAGTGTGGTGAAGCCCTGGCCTGTCTCTGGGTGAGCCAAGGAGGGCCAGAGCTGCTGTGGGTTACCACTGATGGTGCTGATGTTTCAGGGACCATCCCCAGCAGAGGGCACAGCGTGGTTGTGGCACCGGATGGCTGCACCAGCTACTGCGATGGCCTTCCTGCTACCAGGAAGGGCTGGTGGGGCTGTGCTTGGCTTCCTGGAACTTCTTGCTGCTTTTTTGAGAGCCTGTAATCTCCATGCATGATGCAGAGCTTTCTCCTGCAGCCTCAGCCATCCCTACGGTGTGGCACAGACGGGCAGGTACCAGCACGCTTCTGGGTCTTGCTGCAATCCTGCTTCAGACCAGGCTGAATTTAAGCCCATTTTCCCAGCCTGCTTCCAGACAGAGAAGTAGGAGAGCTTGGGCATGGCTGTCCCCAAGGCAGACACTTTTCTGTCTCAATTAAAGGGTAAAATCGTTTTTGTGATGTCTGGCATCGGCCCTGGACTCTGCTCCCTGCTGCCAGGCAGGGAACGGCTTGAGTGGCCAGAAAGGACAGAGGGGCACTCAGACTCACAGGGCACCCAGCTTGGGTGGTCAGTGCCAGCCTGGTGCAGCTCCTCAGTGCAGGGGAGTGGGGCAGGATCAGTCCATCAGCCTCCCTGGCTGCTTCTAGGCTGTTCCATAAAGCTCCTGCACGGCCCCGGGATGATCAGAACTGCTGGTGGTGGCACTATGGTCCCTGCAAGGCTGGTGCAGGGCAGATCACTGCAGTGCTGCACTCTTCTCCCTAGACCATCCATGCTGAGCTCTCCAAGCTGGTGAAGAAGCACACGGACCAGAAGAATGTGGAGACAGAGATGTACAGGAAGATGCTCGGGAATCCCAGCACCACTGGCACCCCAGGAAAGTGCAAAGACAAGCTGCCCTGGGTAAGGACTGGTGTTGACCTTCAGGGGGCTTGCAGAGGAGGTGTGGGGGTCACCCCTGGGGTGAGGAGGGCCGGGCTGGGCACAGAGGTCTGGTTAGCATCCCCTGAGTCTCTGGGGGTCAACCCAGTCCTGCTCCAGAGGTGGGAGGGATGCTGCTGTGACCCATCAGCAGGGTGGGCGGTGTCAGGACAACGAGCCTGCAGAGAGCTGGGGGCCCACGCTCCAGCAACCTTGCCAGGAACACGCTGATAGCTGCGGCTGCGCTCCTGGCTCTATCCACCAGCTCCCAGCATTGCCAGCTGGAGGGTCCGGACTTTGCTCCCAGCTGCCACGCTGAGGAGCCAGTGCAGCACATGCTGTCCCCATGGACGTGCCGGCCACGCGCCGGGCAGAGCCGACGCAGCACTTGCCTTTTTGGGCTGTGTTATCTGGGCTGTGCGTTGGGAGCTCGGGGCTGCCCCGTGGCCCGGTGCCAGCGCAGGCAAGGCTGCACGTCCCCGCTGCCGGTGGGGCTCCCGGCACCCCTCCCCGTGTGCATCCAGTCACCCTGCTGGTCTCTCCTCCTCAGTCCATTCCCTGGAAGTGGCTCTTCGGTGCGACGGCCATCGCGCTCGGCGGAGTGGCCTTGTCCGTGGTCATCGCGGCGAGGAACTAAGGATGGCGGCGGGGCAGCCCCGTGGCACAGGACCCGTGCCAGAATGTGCCTCTCTCCTGCAAAGGGGCTTCCCTGGGGCTCCACCGACCCCTTCCCGTGGACTCACCGTTGCAGAAATACGGATGCTTTCTCTGCTGGAGGTGCTGGATCCCCTCTCATGATGTCCCTCCTCATATCCCTCCTGGTGCAGGGATGAAGCCACAGGCAGTGGAGCACAAGCACTCTCCTGGCAATCAGGGGCTTAGCCCCCCAGCCCTGGGTGTGCTGGGGGGGAGCTGGAGCTCCATCACACTGGTACACTGTGGCTGTCCCCGGCCCAGGGAGCCCCAGCGGGTGCCGTGGTCCTGCTGACATGGCAAGAGAGGCAGGGGGAGGCACATGGAAGGAAGCTGCGTGGGTATGAAAGGGCACAGTGGTTTCTGCGGCTGGGCCCAGCAGCGTGGACGTGCCATGGGGCATGTGCAGAGAGATTGCCCATGTCCTGGAGGGAGGAGGCAGCTGATGGCTCAGCCCTCCACGAGACACCCTCTCCTCGCCTCTCCTCGGCACTTCCCCAGAGCATGCAATGTCCAAAGGAAGCCAAAGAAGCCTGCGGTGGGAGGGATGTGGGAGGGGAGTGCCGGAGACCTCCTCTCTATGCTGTCTCTTGTAGGTCCAAGCTTTTGGGGGGTCCCTCTTTCTCCTTCAGCTCTCTCCAGCCTGAGGGGCCCACTGCCATTCTGGTATCAGCTCTGCTTAGGGGGGGGTTGTAGCACTGTCCTCCCACCCCAAAACCAACTGTGAACTTCCCAAATAAAAGACACTTTCCTTCATGCTCGGGCCTCTTCATTGCCAGCAAGGACCAGAGGTGAAGGGGAATGCTCCTCTTTGGTGTCCCCACCTCTTGCTACCTGCCTGTGGCTGCAGCAAGGGCTGGAAGCGGCTGTTTACTCTGGGGGTAAAGGGAGAAGTTTTTTGGACCCTGCACAGCTCTGCCACATCTGTGGCAGGAGGGAACAAGCTCTGCAGCAGGTGATGCTCCAAGGTTGGGGTTGTATGTGTCTGGAGAGGCCTGGGGAGCATGGAGCTGAGCCATTGGGTGCCTGTGCTGAGGAAAGGGACAAACCTGGGGCTTACAAGCCCTGCCTGGCAGGGGAATGCTTGGGAGAAGCCAAGATGCAGAGGCCCTGCCCCAGGGGTACCTCCAGGCCCTCTCTGCAGGCAGGGGTGAATCTGGGGCCTACAGGCCCTGCCCTGGTGGGGGAGTGCCTGGGCCTGCAGACCCTGCCCGGGCAGGAACCTGGGGCTTCCAGGCACTGGGAAGCTCTGCCCCTAGGGATGAGATGCCTGGGCCTGCAGGCTCTGCCTGCGGGGGGGATCGCCGGTTCCTATCTGGGGGAAAGGAGAAACCTAGGGCCTTGAGGCCTTTCTCTGAGGAGGGGATGCCCAGGCCTGCAGGCCCGTCTTAGGAGGAAACCTATAGCCTACGGGCCTTGCCCTCAGCGAGGGGGAAGATGCGTAGGCATGCAGACCCTGCCGGGAGGGGTCTGGAGGGGAACGACACCTCCAGCCCGTGCCCAGGGCAGGGGGAATCTGTGGCCTATGAGCTCTGCCCTGGGGAAAGGTGGCCGGCGGAGGCCTGAGCCTGCAGACCCTGCCCGGTGAGGGAGCCATACCCCGGGGGCACAAGGGATACCCTCCCACCACCCCCTTTCCCCAGGATCCTCTAACCCTGGAGGGCTGCACCAAACCACCCTCCCCGTCCTGCCCCGCGGCCCTTATTTGCATATCCCCGCCTCCTCCTCGTCCCGATTCACCAATCCGATTCTGCGGCCAGCTGGGCTTAGCCAATGGGAGCTCTCGCTGCCCACCTCCTCGCCCCAGCAACAGGCGCCCCGCGGGTGGGCGGGGCTGCGCGGGGCCGGGCTGCTCATGAATAATGCATAAAGGGGGCGTGGCGAAGGCGGGAGGCCCCGGCGGCCCAGGCGCGGAGGGGGAGACGGTCCCAAGATGGCGGCGCTGCAGGCGGAGCGCGGGTACGGGCTGTCCTGCGGCCGCCTCGGCCGTGGCACCCGCGTCTCCGTCTTTCACGTCAAGCTCACGGAGAGCGCCCTACGCGCTTTCGAGAGCTACCAGGCCTGTAAGGTAAGGCAAGGGGTGGTAGGCACGGCCCCACGGGCGGGAGGGCGAGTGGTGGCCACGAGGCCCTGGCCGGAGCCCCCCCCCCCCCCGCCTCGGGCGGTACCGGTGGGGTTGGTACCGGTATTGTTGTGAGGGAGCAAGGTGTCCTGATGGGGTGAGGGAACGGGTCCTGCCGCTTTGAGGTATGTGACGGTGAGGAGCAGACCCCAATGGATGATCAGGGAAATGAGGAGGGGGTCGCTCGGGATGGGCCTCTCCCCCGGTGAGAGGCTGAGGAGATGAGGGAGCTCCCGCTCCCCTCTTCTGTGTGAGTGACCGAAAGGATGGGGGGAGGGGGTGAATCCCACTGTCGGGTACCCGAGGGAGACCGGAGGGGTCTGGCTGTGCCTTTCCTGGTAACCCCCTGAGGGTACACCAGTTCTTTCCCCGGTTAGTGTTTGAGGGGCCTCTGTGGGCCTCCTCTCGGTAGGTGACTGAAGAGGAGTCATGATCCTCCGGTAAGTGCCTGAGGGGGACCGAGACGTGTCGGTGCACCCCCCAGTGACTGTTGGGATAACCCCAATATGTCCTGTGCTCCCCGCAGTGGGTGACTGGGGACCCAGGAGCCGAGGGCACGGTGCCACCCTCCGATGGTTGGGGGATGGGGCTCTCCGGTCCCTCCCGGTAAGGTGACTGGAAGCTACCATCAGTCCTTAGTAAGTGACTTGGCGGGGGCGGGGGAGGGTGGTCAGGAGGGAACGACGGATACCGATTATCTCCCTACCCCAAGGGTGCGACCCGTCCAGTAAACGTGATGCAGATTTCCAGGACCAAGGGAGTGAGCAGAGCTCACCCCGGAGATGTGTGGTGGGGAGCGGGGTGGGTCCACCCCCCCGGGTCGGGGGGTGGTGTGTGTGTCCCTTCCTCCCTGCTGCCCTCCCCACACCCAGTTGTGTCCCCTGTCCTTCCCCCGCCTCGATGCTCCTGGGGGGGAGGCTGTAATTTGAAATTTCCAGATTGCCTTTTCTGAGATATTTCCTTGAAATGCATCCAGAGAGCTTATTAGTCATGTAAATACAGAATAATGGCAAAACTCAGCATCTGTCGTTAGGCTGGACCCGAGAGGGATTCAAACCTGCCCTTTTTATTGTAATTTAATGTTTTTCTCTCCGCCTCTGATCCTGCAAAGAGCAGATCTCTCTCCTCACCTTGCCAGGGAGCTGGGAAAAGCTGGGAAGCCAACCCATTTGTCATTAGGAGCGTCCAGCCTGCCAGCTTCTGTAGGATAAACCATATGTTGTCACAACACTATTTTTAATTTAGGGTGTTGGTTACATCACATCACCGAATTGGGCAATTTCTGTATGAGGACGAAGGTAATTACTTTACCAGGGTTTATCAACTTACATTTTAATGAATGTTTATCAGCATTATGAGAAGTCAGTAGCAGTAAGTCCCTTGGATAGGTTGACTTACTCACTTTTTTTTCCTCTGAAAAAGGGGGGGGGAAAGAAAAAAATCCAAGAGAAAGCTTTCCTATACATTACGGCAGCGTTTTCTCTTGGGCAGAGAGAGTAGGAAGACTACAGGCAGCTGTGTTAAATATTTTGGGAAGCTATTCTGAGTCCATGTCACACATGAATAGTGGTGTTTATTTTCTAAATGAAGTCTGGCCTGGAGATTGTTTGGTGGCCAACGGCCACTAATGAACTTTGCTTCCTTCACCGCCACCCGAAAGAGAAATAGTCAAAGGCTACTGGTGATTAAATGGGCAGGAAAGGATAAGGGCAGAAGAGCTGGCTTGTTTGTACAGTGAATAACGCAACAATTAGTGGCCTATTAAACACATATGCTCATTCTGCATTTGTTCTATAAACAGTTTCTCCAGCTTGTTGAACGTCTCTGCTTCCTCGGAAGCCCTCGGCTCTGGCCGTGCCAGGCAGTGACTTTAGAACACACCTTTTGGAGCCTGTGTTTGTCCAGTTGAGGCTCTGATTTAATTTGGGGCTGCAGTAGGTAAATGGAAAAAATGTGCTCAGGCTCCTTCTGCTCGGTTTGGTTTGAAATGTGGTAGAACTGACGACAGCGTTGTGTAATATGGCTAATGGCCTGGAATCCAATCCTGTTGTTTGTGTTACCTGCAGTCCCAACGTGTGTGCAGTCTGACCTGTTTTATGCACCAGGCGAGGACGTCGGGGCCGTTTCTGCGACAAGACTCTGTCTCTTTGCCAGGCCAGGCAGGGGAATATCTTCAGTTGCTTGCTTGAGTTTGTTCTTGGTCTAATAATAATGTATTGGGATTACATAATCCAAAAATGATCACCCAGCCGGGCGAGCTGCCATTGGGTTTAGTGTCCCTTGTGCCAGAGCAGTTGTGTTCTTGGTGTGGAGCTCTACCATGTGTGGAACAGGCAGCAGGACTCTGGGGAGAAACAGATTATTTGTCCTCTTGAGGCTTTTCCCCCTCTTGGTTCTCTGCAAAATTGTCCCGTGTCCTGGTGGAGAAAATGGCCACGGGTCTGTTTGTTGATGCCCAACTCTGTGTCTCAGCAAACTGTTCCTGTATCGTGTACAGAGGACGTGGAGCTGCTGCTGAAGGTCCAGATCGTGGGGCTGCCAGCTCCTGGCTGGGATTTCTTTCTCCAGTAGCAGGGGAGTAGGCTCACCTGAAAGAAATGGCTCTTAAAAATAACACCACCTTTATAGGGGACACTTTAAGATGTCACCCATCTGCTCCTTGTGAAACTTGGTGCCCCTGAAACTGCTTCCCTGCAGTTGTGAAACTGTGAGCGCTGACTGCTGAGCTCTGCAGCTGAAAGCTGAGGGGTGGAAAATGTGTCCCCAGTCAGTTTGTCCGCTGATGAAACGGAGCCGGTCTGGTCTGTTAGCCTAAAACAACTCTTGAGTTCTCCAAGGAGTGTAATTCTATAGTAGCTTGCAGTTCTTGGCATTCCCTTTGGGTGTGTGTACAAGCTCTGGTTTAGGCACTCACACCCCCCCCCAAAAAAAGCAGGGCATGACTTTTCCCCATCATCGTCTGCCTCCAGCTTTCTTGCTGCCCATGTCAAGGTGTGAGGGAACTCCTGTGCCCCTGCCTTGTTTTCCTCTCTCATTCTTGATCCTGGACCCTGTCTGATGACAGGATGTTGTATCTGACCTCACCTAGCACACCTAGATGTGTCTCCATCCATGGCATTCATCCTTGGTTTTTCACACCTGGTTTTCTTAGCAACATCATGGGGATTTGGGGAGTGCAGGGTGTAAATGCACCATGGCAGACCCGAATGTCACTTGGCAGTGGGCATAGCTCCTCGCGTTGCTGTGGGGTAGGTGCTGATGGCACGTCAGCAGTGTTGAGGCTGTTCTTGGAACCCTTAGCTGGGAATTTCCTGATGTTCAGGTGTTTATTTAAAAACTCTTTGTGGCTGGAGCAGCAGCAGCAGTACTGGTGAGCTTGCCTGATGGATTCGTCCTCTGATAACAAACACGGCTGCAGATGGACACCTCTGTTACCTGCAGCTTCTGCATTGACCTAGCTGTGGCTGGGGGAGGCCAGGCTCAACTCACCTGCCAGCCCTAGTCCTGGCTTTGCCTGGCAGCTTCATGATTTGAGGAGGATGTAAAGAGGGTTGTAGCATCCCTGCTTTGGTCAGTGGGTGATGCAGCAGCTGAAGCACTGTTCCTCCATCTCCTGCTCCTGTTGGACCTCTCTGCTCCAACTACACTTGAGTATTTTGAACCGGAGCCACTGGTTGATTCACTGGTGAACTTTGGCAGATGCCCAAGCATTTATTGGGGGCTAAGCTGAGATAACTGAAGCACATTGCCCCTGTGCTTGTGATGAGCTGAACAGAATTTTGGAGCCGTTCTCTGACAGATGTGGCTTCCCCAGTCACCTCCCCTGTGCTTTCAGTGCAGGCTAAGAAAAAAGTTTTTTCTTGCTGAAGAAGTTATTTCTCAAAGGTTTGGGTTAAACCAACTCCTTGTAGTCACCAGTTATGGAAGGAACTTTCTCAGGCTTTGCTTTTGGAGCAGGTTGTTAAGAGATGCCTTCATCTTGCTGTGTTTAAAGCAGGAAACACAAAATGAAGGCTCCTGCTGTCATTACAGGGTCTTTAGGGTAATGCGTATTCATGCTGACTTGGGAATTGAAAGCTGCTTGCAGGTGTCAGGAGGCGAAGAACAATCCAGCTTTCAAAATCAGAAGTCATTGAATTATCTTCAAGCCTTTTGCATCATTGCTCCTTTCCTGTAAGCTGGGTTTGGTTTTTTTTCCCCTGTCCTATTAATTCCCTGATGCTGTAGTCCGTCAGAATTGAAGCTCTTACGACATCGGGAACATGAGTCGGTGACATGACTGAATGAATCAGAGGAGGCTGGCTGGGGAGGAAGCTCATTGTACACGTACGGCTCCTTTGCAATCAGCAAAAACAGGGCAGGATCTGCAGAGCTGCTCCACTCCTCAGTGTTCTTAAGGTTGACCAGAGCGTGGCACCTCCCACTTTGAAGGAAAGGGACAAAAGAGAGGCTTAAGGTTGTGCATGAGGAATGGGTTTTGGCCTGGGGCAGTTTCCTTTTCAATTATTTAGGGTAGCTTTTTCTCTCTCTGACCATAGACCATTTGGATCTGCTCAAATTATAGATTCATCTCTCTAGTTTTCAAATTGCATGGGGAAGAATTGTCTGTAATTTACATCCAAAGTGACGTACAGTTGCTATGGGATTCGGTGGCAAATTACAAGCCCATTATGCTCTGTTTCCCCTCATACTGGTGGTAGCAGGCTACAGAACTAGGTCTAACTGGTGATGTGCTAAGGGGAAGAGAGGAAGTTGGTGACAGAACTCTTGTGACTGCTTCTTGTCAGTGAATTATACCTCAGTCTTAATCATAGAAGTTGAATTTGGCCATTAATAACTTTTCTTGCTCCAGCAGTGCTGGGGGAAGCAAGCTTGAAGATTAACCCCTTAGATTATGTTCAGGAGCCTAGGGTGGTGGTTTTAAGATAGGGAAGCAGTGTCTTTTGGCACTCATATCGGTGGCTCCAGCAGCTGGGTCCTGGTGATTGTATTCATTACCCACCTCGCTCTTTTTCAGCATGGTCTAGGGTTGGTTTCTTACTCCACTTAAACAGCAGCAAAGGGAGAATGGAAAGCTGTTGGAATTGTTCTTCGTACTCCTGCCTGAAGCATATCTGTCCAAACACAGCATGCAGATGAGTCTTGTCAGAGCAGTCCATCTCCCAGTGACCCCTTGCTGGCCAGTGTGGGTTGCAGCAGGTCCTGAGCTAATCAGCTCACTGAGCAGAGAGTCTCCAGGTGATCCTCCAACATCAGGGGTTCTTCCTGAAGCCATCTGAAGTGCTCTGTCCTGTTGAGTTAGATTTTGTCATCGTGCTGCTTGGCAGAGGGATGGTGACTGTTGAAATCGTTCCCTTGTGTCGTGCTGACTCTGTCGGGGTAGCAGAAGAGCCTTTATGGCTTGGGGAGGTTTTGTTTGAGAAAGCATTTGAGGTCTCCTTGCTAAGTGAACATGTTATCTCTGAAACAATTTGCACATTTCAAACAGTTTCCTCTGGCTTTTGCCTCTAACTTGGAAGCGTAGTGAAGTGTCTCCAAATCCCTGGTGTTTGTGCATGTTGAAAAATGGGAAGGGACAGACTGCATGCGTCACTCCCGTCCTGATTTGTGCCAGCTAATCCATGGGAGAAGAATACAGTTTGGCTGACTTAGTGGTTTTGCTGCTAATGCACAAGAGAATGCAGCTGAATGGATGGAGTGGCTGCATGGCTTTAGGTAGACTTTGAAGAGATACCATGTGTCTGGGATCCTCAACGAGATACCTTCCTTTGTCAGTGTGGTTGTGTGTCAGGGTGGCTTAATGTGGCTTCGGGGGGAATGAGAGGAGAAGTTGGGGGGGGAGGGAGGGGGAAGTGGCCATCAGCTCAGCATGGGAATGTCAGGAAGGTTGGGATCAAGTTTCCTCTGAATAATTAAGGTTAATGCTGTTTCTGGAGGAACCATTATCCAGAGTGAACTCAATGCTAATGGAAGAAAAAAAGCCTGATAACCTGAACTATGCTAATATTTTATACAGGGTGGATCCAGAGGAGACATCACCAAAACTAGGCTTCTACCTCCCAACGTGCCTTAGCTTGACCTAGATGCATTATCCAGGAAAGGAGCTTGGATTTGCTGATAAGAAGAGTTTTCTGTAGTAGCTCCTGTGTTGCTTAGAAACATCCCATGTACATAAGGCAACTTTTGCACACCATGGTAACCTTTTTGGTATTGCCTTTTGACTGGGGCTTTTTTTTTTTTTCTCCAAAGAATCCATATAATAAAGAGGGAGGATAAACCCCTCAGCAGTTGGTTTGCAGAGCAGTGCTGTGCTGGGAAAGCAGACTTCCAAATCCAATCCTTTTCTGCAAGAAAGCAGCTAGAAAAAACACTGCTCTGTGCACTTGGTCTCTCCTTTCTTTACATTGGACTAGTGCCTTTTTTAATTTAAAGAAACCAGCATTTGTTTAGCTCAGAAGTCACTGCTGGTGAGCATGACTTGACTTAGCTGCCCACCTCTACCCATTGTGAGTCTGCCCTGGTCTGGTCCAGTCTGACTGCAGTTAACCCTCTACTCTCTGCAGCTGAACTTCTCTTGGCTGTTGTTAGCCCAAGGCGTTCATGGAAAACCAAGATGTTTTACTTCAGAGTCTTTTCAGGCTAGGTACTTTTTTATTCTCGTTTGCAGACCCTGCAGGGAGGCTCTGGTCATGGTCCTGGGGCACACTGCTCTGCAGGAAAGCAGGCTGTGGTGAGGAGGAGGCTGGAGCCAGTGTCTTGGAGGACAATCTGTGTGTAGCACTGCGAGCGAAGGCTTGGACAGGCTTTATGTCAAGGCCTGTTGCAACAGGTTGAGGAGTGATGGTTTCACACTGAAGGAGGGAGGTTTAGGCTAGATACAAGGAAGACATTTCTCACACTGGCACAGGTTGCCCAGAGAGGTGGGAGATGTCCCATCTCTGGAAGCATTCTACCTCAGGTTGTTTGGGGCTCTGAGCAACCTGATCTAGTTGAAGATGTCCCTGGTGACTGCAGGGGGCTTGGAGCAGATGACCTTTAGAAGTCTTTTCCAACCCAAAGCAATGTATGATTCTCTGTTTTGTGATGCTGGCTTCAGCCCATGCTGTCAGGTTTAATGGTTGACACAGAGTTTGTGTTCATGTCCACGTGTGATGGTGGTGAAACTTCCTAAAAACCCAGCCAGTGGCCTAAACCTTTGTAGTATTTGGATTTCATCAGGACAAACATCCTCTTGACTACTTGGCTCAAATATTTTGAGCCCCTCATGGTTGAGCTGATAGGCTCTGCTTTGATAAGAGCAGGTACCTGACTCCCATAGCAGTTTTGCTCCTGCAGGAGAAGAGTTTAAGCTGGCTGTCATTATTTAGCAGGAGCAGACATGTTACTTAAAAACCTCACTAAAAATCCAACAGGACAGAAGAAATGCTAACTCAATCCATTTCCTCATGTCTGAAGGATCCATATTTTCTTCCACAAAGGTAGAAGCAGCTAGTTTAATCTTTCTTCTATATTCTTACCCACTGAAGGCCTGTTCCTTGATGGGCTGCAATCAATATGTTATGTGCCAGTTGTGGTTATTTGAATCATATTTCCACATTTCAGTGTCTAGACTTGATGTTTGTGTGAGTTTTTGTTGTACCTTTCCAGCTCCGGCGCTGATTTCAGTTGTTTTTGGCTCTTGGTTTCTGTGAGAGAATCAAATGGGCTGTGTTCTGTCTTTCCCAGTCCCCCCCTCCCCCCAAAAAAAAGTGAACAAGGGAATTGGCAGAAATTGGGGGTTTTTAAGCTCCTTTGCCACCATTTTTCCCCCCTCTCTTCTGAAAGAATCTGTGTGTGGATGAGCTGAGTTCTGCCATTTGGTGGCTAGTGGATGAAGGCAAAGACAAGCCACTGATGACTGGAGATAAATCTCTCCTTGGTTCTTCTTGCACAGAGGTAAATCTGCTGTGAGAAAAGGTATGGTCTTGGTATAGGCAATCAAGGATAGAAGAAGTGAATACACACATCTTTTTGGAAATAAAACACCTTGAGAACCCACAAAGAAAGAACATTTGTTGAGAGGGAAGCAGCTTTTGAACTGACTGCAGCTCCTGTGCTTCACTTCCAGCCAGCAGCTCTGCTGCACTGTGTGTTCAGGAAGTCTTGAGAGTTTCTCTGTGATGCTCAGAAGTTGATAGTGCCACAGACCTAGATGACATGAACCTTCCTGTGGCCAGAGGGTAGCACAGGCTTCAGTAGTTGCCAGAGGAAGTAGTGACTCGTGCAGAAAAAGTGTGAAAGCCAGAGCTGAGGTAGTTCATTTGGTTCTGAAAACAAAGCTCCTGCTACAGAGTGAAATGGAGTATGGATAAACTGGTGAAAGGAAATCATCTTCCCTCCACATAGTTAATTTGTAAAGCTTGCTGCCATGAAATTCAAGAGGCTAAAGTGCATCTGAATAGCAAGACAGAATTGGTCAGCTGGTATGCAAAGAATAAAGGCTGTGGTTACGACTTCTCCAGGCATCTCTGCCTGCGTATCAGCTCTTGGGCTCTCCTTTCTCCCCTGGTGTTTGAGGTGATCAGATTGCCAAAGCCATGGCTTTATGTCTTCCAGGGAGCTGAGCTCCCTGCAAACACCAGTGTAAATTCTTCCATTCCTTTCAGGTCCAGGATTCAGTGGATGCTTTTTCAAGAGTCCAGGATGGGCGGAGTAGCAAGGAAGCAAATTTTTCCACCCTGCCTTGAGCTTGGGCAAGCGGAAATTGTGCTTTGGAAGCCATATAAGGAAAGTCAGTCAGCTCTTGCTGGGCTCACCTTTCCACCAGGAGGCTGGAGAAGGGAGCAGCCCTTGCTCACAGGGAGAGTGTGAGGTCTCCTGGGCCTTTGAAGTTCTTCCCTGTGCGTCTGACACTTGCCGGAGGTGTGTGGTAGCCTGATTAGGTGGCAGCAGCTCATTAAGTGCCTGAGCTGTGGGGCTGCAGCACGCTGGCCCCAAAGGAAGGAGGAAACTCATGATTCAGGATGAAACTGCTATAAAATGACTGGAGCTGGGGAGAGGTTGAGGCAGGTCAGAGTGGAGCAGATTTCTATCACAGGGGGTTCCTTCATCTCCTTCACCAGTGCCTGACGTGGGTGCTGCTGGTGACAGGCTGGGCCAAGCAGGACTTTGCTCTGAAATGATGACTCTTATGTCATTATTGTTCTCTACTCTGCACCAGTGAGGCCACAGCTGGAGTCCTGGGTCAAGTGCTGGGCTCCCCAGTTGAAGAGAGGCAAGGAACTAGTGGAGAGAGCCCAGCAGAGGCTAGGAAGGTGCTGAGGGCACTGGAGCATCTCTGGCAGGAGGAAAGGCTGAGAGCCCTGGGGCTGCTTAGCCTGGAGAAGAGCAGCCCCAGAGGGGAGCTGCTTAATGCTGAGCAGGAGCTGAAGGCTCTGGGGGCAAGAGGCTGGGGCCAGACTCTGCTCAGTGGTGCCCAGGGCCAGGCCAAGGGGCACTGGGCACAAACTGGAACCTAGGAGGCTCCAGCTGAGCAGGAGGAGAAACTTGTTTGGTGTGAGGGTGCTGGAGCCCTGGCCCAGGCTTTGCAGAGAGGTCCTGGAGCCTTCTTCTGGAGGTGACCCTGGGCAAGCTGCTGTGGGTGCCCCTGCTGGAGCAGGGGGGTTGGACTGGGTGATCCCCAGAGGTCCCTTCAGCTCCCACCATTCAATGATTAAAAAAAGGAGATGGTTTTTTGAAAACACTGATGGCACCTGTTAGCACTTCTGTGGCTGTTCAGCCATCAGAGCAGGTGAAGTTCAAATCATGACCTCTGCTGCTTCTCACAGAATTAAGAACAACTTCTGCTCCCATAAATAGTCTCTTAAGAAGTGCGTAGGAGCTCTGCTGACCAATTTCTTCTGAAAAGTGCTTCCAGTGACACCTGCAGCAGTGACCTTGCTCACTGTTTGCCCTCTGTTTTGATGGGAGTGTGCTGGTCCTGTCTACAAGCTCTGCTTCCTTCTCTCCCAATAGATACTCGATAAGAAAAAAGAACATTTAGTTGTCTGTGTTCTCACTTGCTTTTCATGGTCAGCATTTTTTTGCTGGGGCAGTTGCTGGGACTAGTCCTGTTTTGCTTTACCTGCTGGGAGAGCTGAAATGCCTTAGTGGGGTCTGGGTTCCCTAATGCTGTCAAAGAGGTGAGGTTGCTTAATGTGCAGTTTCTGAAAGCTCCAGGGTCCTCTGCACCTCAGAGCTGGTCTGACACATTGTCTTGATTCCAGAAATCAAGTGTGGTTTTCCTAAAGGAGAATGATGCAGCCAAGCTAAGGGTATTGTGATAAACCAGTTCTCCCAGCCAGGAGAGTCTGGGAGCAGACCTGTGCTGATGGACAGTCCCCAACCACACAGCTTGGTTAGGAGGTGGCTTTTTGTTTAATCTTTAGAAATAGGGAAATGGGAGGTAGGAATGGGTAAAGGAAAACCTGTTTAACCTTTCTGAACAGAAATGGGATCACTTCAATCTGTTTGAAGCAGGCACTGTAGTTGACATGGAACACAGTGGTGATTAGAACCAATTGCAAACGTGTTTCTGGAGGTGTGAGGCTGAAATGGTTTATGAATTGGTGAAGGGCTTTGTTCTTAATGCATTCAAATGGTACAGTAGTGCTGACTGCATTAAAATCTAGAACATTTTCTTTTGGGGCTTCTTAACATGAAGAGAAACAAAGAAGGTTTGATATTAGAGTGTCAGGCATGTTTCCATGACCTTCCTGCTGAAACTGCAGTCATTTGCACTGGAGATGGCTCTAATGTAGGTGCCTCCTGCATCTAGCTGCAACTTCTAGCTCTCTCAGACAATTAAGGCCATTTAACTCAATATAAAGACCTTTTACTTGTCATGAAGACTAAATTTACAGCCCCTGACAGCAGGAAGAAACACACTTTTATTCTAACCTCAGATGGGCTCAGTCAAAGGCAAACATTTCAGCTAACTTAGAGCTTGCACAGATTGTTATATTTAGACCAAAAATTCTGGGCAGACAATTAAGTGCTGCCTCAGTGGCCATACCACTTCTTTTGCATGTATGAATTTGATGAACTGCCTCACCTCACTCTGTCAGGCAAGAGAGATTCTCTGTCTCAGGGTAGGAAATCTCCCTGGGGGATTTTTGGGCTTGGACCCAGCGAGTCCTTGTGCTGCTCTGTGGTCAGTCTCTGGTCAGGCAGCAGAGGTTCTGTGTTTTTACTCTTCTTATCTGCAGCATTTTTCATATTCATTTTTGGAATTGGTTGTAACCTGAACTTTCACAGGTGTCCTTGCAGGGAGCAAAGAAACATTTGACTTCTCTCTCTTTTTTGTATACATATTATTTTTTTTAGAGGTAGATTTTTGCCAGTTTAGAAGAGTATGTTCTTTCTTCTACTGTTTGTCACTTTATTTTTGGAGCAGGTTTGTTACCAACCAGTCTGGCAGAGCAAATAAAGACCTAGCTTGAAACAGTGCAGATTCTGTGCTTCTGGCTGAAGGAGAGGGAGCAAGCACCTCGTTTAACCCAGGCAGTGGTGGCTTCTTTAGGCAGCTGCCCGCACTGTTCTGTCAGAGAAATCAAGCAGCCCTGGAAGATGGGCTTTGTGAGGAAGCTCTTGGCAAGAGGGTATGTAACACAAGCAGGTCAGAAGATGGTAGATCAAGTGAGGTTGTCTTGCTCAATGCCTTCAGCTGGATATTTTGTGGGCACCTTCCCTCAGTGGGAGAAAAAACTGTCCTTTGTGATCCACCTCATCACTAACTCCACGGTGAAGGTGGTAGGAAACATCCCTGTGGAGTATGGGGGTTGTGGTTGTGTACCCAGAGTCCTGCTCAGTGCTGGAGCACCTCTGTTTGCCTGAAAGCCCAACAGAAGCCATGTCTGAGCATCTTGCTTTAGCTTTGGAGGTTGACCTGGCTGATGGGGTGTTGGTGGTTGGCTTTCTCTGGGGTTCCTGTAGGATCTTGGCTCTGCTGGCTTGGGTTTATCATAGCCTCCTGCAGCAGGGCTGCCTCTGACTCTGAGGAACATCTGAAGATCATCTTAAGTAGAACTTTGGCAAGCTAGTAATTATGCTTCCCTTTAAGTGTCAATAGGATATAGTTGGGCAGAAGGAGAAAACTGGTCCAGGCTTGTTTTCCTGGGCTCAGCAGTGTGTGTGTGTATGTGTTAGGAGAGATTTGTTGAGGGATGCTGGAACAAGTTTGTCAATCTGATCTCTAAACTGCCTTTCTATATTTTAATCTTGCAAGAAAAGTAGTAAAGCTGTGTGGAAGATAAGGATCATACTGATGGTTCAGCAGCTCCTTCAAGCCACTTTATGAGCACGCAGAGAAGTGAATCAGCCTTGGTGTCTTAATGTGTCCTAAAATAATTTAGACTTTCATAAGCAAATTCAGCAGGTTAGGATCACTGTGTTTTCATTAAAAAGAGTGCAGTGGAGAAAACAGTTTCCAGTTCAGCCTCAGGCTTGTGTTGTTCATTAACCAATAGTCACTCCTGTTTACCTTGGGTGATAAGTCCAGCATTAAGAAGGGCTAACAGTGCTGATGCCGTCACTGCTGCCCTTCAGAGAATTGCTCCCTTTCTTTATGGCTTGGTTTACTGACAGGTGGGGTTTTTTGGAACTAAAATAAATGCAAACAGCCAGGACCTAACCTCTCCTAATCATGAAAAATGATTTAATATATGGTTTTTTTGTTACCCCCTTGTTCTTAGCAGCTTGGTAACTCTGCTCTAGGTACAAAGGTCAGTTAAAAATCTGACATATCAGGCCAGCAACATACTGCTTGTTAATGAGGCCTAAAACCAGCATGTGGTGGAAATGTATTCCATGCTGGAGCAGCAGAATAGAGGGACAACAGCTTCTTACTGGGATGGGCTCACTGCACCAAGCCCCCCCTGTAATTCTAGGTAGCAGTTCCCAGGTACTTGCAGTTTACTTCTGTTGTGAGGTTTTCATTTTTTTCTTGTTAGGGGAATGAGCACAGGTGTTTGACAGCACATTCACCTTCTAAGAAGAAAAGCAACTAAAATACCTTCCAAAATACACACACATGCTGTTTTGAAATGGTTTCTTCCTGCATTTCATAACTTGATGCTCTCTTCCCCTAAGCTTTAGCTTCTCACTGCTCTGTAGCCACCATTCAGCAAGACGAAGAGGGGGTGGAGGTCCTGCAACACCTCTTGTTACTTCATTGCCATCTTGCTTAAACCCTCCTGTCCCTTCTCTCCAGGATGTCACTTGATGTTGAAGGAAAGCTCTTGAACCCTCAGTTCCTTGCTCTCTGTGAAGCTTTGTGGGTAGTTTGAATGTCTGAGGGCTTTTACTCTAATCCTGTTCCCCAGCACTTCAAGCTCCACTACTGGAATTTCAGCACCTTCAGCCTCATCTCAGTCTTTTCGGTCTCTTTGACTGTTCTCCAGTTAAAACTAGGTCAGAACCAACTGTCAGCTGCTGCTATTTCACTATTCCTGTTTTATAAGTTGTAAGCCAGTGTTGCTGTGTTTAATCTCTCCCTTTAATGTCAGCAGCTGCAATGGCTCAGCTCGCTCGGCTGACATAGGGAAACTGCTCCAGAGTCACATCTTGGCTAGAAAAGCAACAATACCTGGACTAGGTCTGGAAAGGTTTGGAACATAGGATGCCTGAAATGCCAAACTGACAGCATTTTGGGTTGGTTTTTTTTCTTCCTCCACAAGCTCTCTCCAACTGTACATTTGCTGGCAGTTCTCTAGCTGTGATTAACCAGCTTCTCTTTCCTGGCCCAGCAGCTTTTTTAACCTGTTGGGTGAAAGAAAAATAGCTTAGAAAAAAAAAAAAAGAAAAGAAAAGTAATTGGCAGCCCATGGCTTGGCAAGGAGCACAGCAAAGTGGGTATGTTGGAAGTCATCTAAAATATTTATTTTTAACAGTTCTAGCTGACTGTACCCATTCAGTGTTCTTAAAAGACTATTATTGGAATGGTGCTTGAAGGCTGAGCTGGAGTGCCTCAGTGTTCACTGGAATCCACCTGCTGTAATGTAAGAGTAGCCTTACTCCTGCCTTTTAGACAGACTTTCAGCTAGCTAGCAGTTCTTGCATTAAGAGGTATTTAAATGAATTCTTACTTTTCAGTCTAGTTTAAAGGTTGTGGGTTTCATATTCTGCCTGAGCTGTCATCTCTAAAATGTTTTCCAGAATGACAAGTTGTTTTATTAAGCTGTTCTTAATACACTCAGTTTTGATTCTTTCATGTATCTCCTGCTCTGTCAACCTCATCTAGGGTCCAAGGTTGGAAACCCTTGGGTTTGGAGGTCCCAGTGCAGACCTGCTCTCACTTTGTGGACCTGAATGGTCTCCAGGAAATCATAGAGTCATTAAGGTTGGAGAAGAGCTCCAAGTCAACCCAACACTGCCAAGTTACCACTAAACCATGTTGCAAACTGCCACATCTCCATGTCTTTTGAATACCTCCAGGGATGGCGACTCCACCACCACCCTGGGCAGCCTGGGCCAATGCTTAACAACCCTTTCAGGGAAGAAATTTGTCCTAATGTCCAATCTAAACCTCCCCTGGTGCAACTTGAGGCTGTTTCCTCTTGTCCTATTGCTTGTTACCTGGGAGAAGAGACCCAAGCCCCACCTGGCTCCAGCCTTCTCTCAAGGAGCTGCAGAGAGTGAGAAGGTCTCCCCTGAGCCTCCTCTTCTCCAGGCTAACCAAGCCCAGTTCCCTCAGCTGCTCCTCACAACACTTGTGCTCTAGACCCTTCCCCAGCTTCCTTGCCCTTCTCTGGCCACACTCCAGCACCTCAGTGTCCTTCTGGCAGTGAGGGGTGATGCTGCATGGAGTTTTGGAGTCTCTGTATGCAACCTGATAACTATTAGCTGTGTTAGACAGATGGAGGAGTTTCAACCCAGAAGTGCAATGCTTTATAAAAGGTCAGGGAAGGATGCTGCTGGCAGAGAGCAGAGGGAACAGCTCTTGACTCTAAATCTGGTTCTGCAGTCACTTCCCATCACTTCCCCAGCATGGCCTTCAGCCTTGGGTGGAAGAGCCTGGATGTTTTAATCATTTATGGAAACTTTCTCTATTTATGATGGGGATGAGGGGGAGTTTAAGATGTGCTATCATGACACACTTTTCTCTGTTAATTTGGGAAACATTTTCTTCTGATAATTGGGGATTATTAGTTTTCTTTTTTTGCAGTGCAAAAGCTAAAACCAAAATATTTGTAGTGCCTGTGCTTGATGCAGCCAATTTTGGAAAAGCTGCCTTTTAACTATTTAACTTCCCTCTGTTTTAAGCAGGAAGAGGAACTTTCCATCCATGTCTTAGCTCTGGCCAACACAGTGGCTGAATTCCTGTGCTTTACCATAGAATCCTAGAATGGCCCAGGTTGGAAGGGACCTTAAAGATCATTTGGTTCTAACCCCCCTGCCATGGACAGGGATGTCACCCACTTAGACCAGATTGCCCAGGGCCCAGCCACCTTGGTCTTCAACACTTCCAGGGGTGGCAATTCAGAAACAAACATTCTTGTTTTGGGCACAGAGTGATGATTTTGGTGCCTTGCTTGGCTGGAAAACCTTTGTTTTCTTTCTGTAGCAATATGAGAGCTTGCAGTGGTTCAAGCACTCTCCAGCTTCAGCTGGTGACCCACACAGCAGTTCAGGAGAGGAATTAGGCAGAATTAACATGTGAAGTTTGACATAGAGAAGCTTTGAAGCAGACTGTAGCTGGCCAGAAGAGTAAGTGAGCATTCATGGGTGGTGGATGCTGTACTCTGAGAGCAGGAACAGGGAAGTCTCATTCCATGGAACTGGATTCCTTGTTGGCCCTCTGTGTCCATGCTGAACAGCCAGTGCTTCCCTCTCCCCTGTGAGGGGAAATAAATCTGGGTCTTCCCTGTGTAATAGCTAATTCAATGATTTTAATAGGTAGATGATAATACAGTCTATGAATTTAATAGTGAATATAATCCTGTGAATTGAATTTAATGCTAATTCAATGAAGCTTCTTGGAATCAGCATTCTTCAGTTGTCTCCATGGTTCAGATTTGAGCCCCTTGAAGGTAGGAGGGGTCAGGAATAGAAACACTGGCTAGTTGCTGTGGTCCCTTTTGGGAAATCAGAGCAGACCTCTCTTCATCTTCCCATTGCACAGACCTGATTGCATTGTCAAAACAACCCAAAAGCTTCTGGTGCTTCAGCAAGGCTCACTGGTGAGAAGTCCCATTTCTGGGGCAGCTGATGGTGAGCCAAGTGATTTCCATCAGGGAAATCCTTTTCCTCAGCATATTCATCAGCTTTTGTTGTTTCCTTTGAGAGGTGGCCACACCTCCAGCATCTAGTAAACAGTTCAGAAACCTCCCTCTCCTTTCAGAGGAGTCCCCAAACCTTCATCCAGGGTATCCTGTGCTAGAGGAATGGCTTTTAAACTACTAACCTGAGGAAAATCTAAAAACCCCTTAATGATTCTTGCCTCCTGAAGCTGTTTCAAGTAAAGCCTCTGGGGAAAACCAGAACTGCTCTTCACCTGGAGCAGAGTTGGGAATTTTGGATGATTCAGTTTCCTCCTGCCACTTTGTTGTGCTTTTGGGTTTGCTTTTGGTTATTTTTCCTTTTCTCAGTTCTTTCCCAATTTCACAAGATCATCTGCTAGCCCCAGTAAAACTGCTGCAGAAGCAAGAGGTGATCACACAGCATTGGATGCCTTCATGGGACCCTTGCCAGGCTCAGGTCCCTCTGCAGTGTCTGGTGATGCAGATGCTGAAGGCATGCTGCTGAACTTTGCTTGAGAGAATGTTGCCTGTTTACTGCCCTCAGTAATAGTTCCAGTATCTGGAGGCAGAACAGGAAGTTTCTTTGTGGAATAATGTTTGTTGTTGGGAAGAGTGTGGCAAATCCACGTGCTCCCAAAACAAATCAAAGAGGCTTTACTTTCCTTTGCCTGCACTTTAGCAATCCAAATATTTACCTTCCTTTTTTCCACCCTATCTTCCACTTACAGTATCTGCTAACAGACCTAGCTGTGCTAACAGATCCTGCTCTGTGAGAAAGGGCTAGATCCAGGCCAGAGGAGCAGATTAAATTCTAACTGAATTTTGCTTTTGAAAACATTTTCTTGCCCCCCCTCCTCTGTAAGCAAGCTGACGGTAGGGCTGCTGTTTTTAACAAGGGGTAGCTTTTGGGAGGTGTTCATTTAACTTCTCCCCAAGCTGTTTGCAAGTAACAAAACAATGGAACTGATTTCTAGGTTTCTGCTTCATTTTTTGTAATGAAATGTGCCAGCACAGCATTATCTTTGTGCAAGTGCTTTGGGAAATGCTGTTTCAACTTGTTTTATGCTTTCCTGGTTTTTACCTTCTCTTGCTTCTAGTCTAAGTTACAGAAGGAAAAGCCAATCCCTTCAGGAAAAATGGTAATAAAAATAGGCATTTGTGCAGAATTTTGCTGGCTTTGAGTGTGCTTGTGGATGGTTGAATTTGTGTCTTGGGGGGGTTGGGAGGAGGAGAAAGAGGGACAAGACCCTCAGGTAAAGGTAAGGTTGCTCAAATGGATGGACAGTTTTGCTTCAAGAATGCAGTGCTGACTCATAAAGTAAAACAGCTCTGAGGGCAGCTGGTTCTCAGTTTCACTGAGGGTCTGGAACACCCTTTTGTACTGAGTAATGGAGGCAGAAAATCCAACAACAAAAAATGAAACTTCTTTTCACAGAGGAGACAGTAATTACATCCAAACTACTGGGGCTTTTGCCTTGGAGTGAAGGAACCCTCCTGGGTTATTGCACTACAAAATGGGCATGATGTCTTGTGTTTGGGGAATTCTTTCAGCATAGACAGATCTTTAATTGGTTACCAGACTGCTTTGAACAGTTGTAGTAGAGACTGAAAGCTGCACAGGGGTGCATAGGATCTTCCCCCTCCCACCCCCAGCCTTTCCTTACAAGCCTTTGGAAATGGGGGGAGTTGATTCTGGGTCTTCTGACAGTAGAACCTCACTAAGTAGCCCCATCTTGTTAATAGTGAAATTGGTGGGAGTTTGTAATGATTAAACTGCAGATAATCATCCTTTAAGCTCTTGTAGCAATTTGGTGTCAGGCCTAAAGAGCTGAGACTTTATGATTATTGCTTCTCTTGCTAGCCTTAATGAGGAGCTCTCCCTTAACTCCCTGGAACAGCAAAGATGAAAACCACAGAATCAAAAGAGGAGTGCTGCACCACTGGGAACTGTGCTGCTAGTCTCCAAACTTGGATTCCCAAATGAGGCTGAGCTCTGCATCAGTGCTGAGGATCCACAACTGTGCCTGAGTTAATTGGGAGCTGGGGGCCCTCGATGCCACAAACCAATCTTTGATCTTTTCTTCTTTCTTACAATGCACATTCCCTTTGACCTCAGACTGCAAGTCACCTCCTGTTTTGATGTGGGGTTACACTGCTTTCCTGATCTGCCAGGGACAGAGCTGCAGCCACTTTGTACAGACCACACTAAGCAGTGATGTTGGGCATCTGGGACAGCTAGGATGCTGGACATGTGGGAAGCAGCAGTGATGGGATCCAGTGAGGGACTGGCCAAAGGTGGTATTCAGAAGAGAAGTCTTGTGGCTCTTGAAATGAGCTGGGCTATGCCCATGTTTGTCCCTTAGGTTCCCTCTCTCCTCTGGCAGTGTCTCACTCTGTAGTAACCTGTCCCCTAAGCAGGTGAGCCTTGGAGACAGGGAGATTTAACTCCTTGGGGTCCTCTGGAAGCCCCAGGTCTGTTGTCTGCCAAAACAAAGCTTGCCTTTTCTTGAGAGACAGAGACCATTGCATCCTTGCAGCATCTCTTGCAGCCATGTCAGATGGTGAATTTGTTCCTATTTATTGCAGAGCAATTCTGCATCCATCTCAGTGCTCTTGGAAATAGAGTTGCTCATTTACCATCTTTGCATTGCTGTAGAAGTTCAGGAATAGGGATTGCAAGAAGTCATTTGGTGGTTCCTTCTCTTGGGAGGGAATCAATCAGATAGATATTGTGCTCTGTCTGCTGTAGCCAGCTTCTCCTGCACCCAGACAAGGTCTCCTGTTCCACAGCAATCAGAGTAAGCTCAATACCAAGTGACAAAACTCTAATTATTTCTCTGAGGAATTGAGCCTCCCTTTTCATTTTCTTCCTGAAAGGCATTGCCTGTTGCATGTGTGTGGAGCTTTCCTTTCTAGTGGAAAACTACTGTAGCTTGTGCTGGCCAAACACCTTGGCTTAATGATCAGAAGCAATGTGTGCTTTGTCCTGGGGTTTTTTGTGTGTGCAGCAAGTTGGAGCTCCCTTACCCAAACCACCTTTCACAGTGCTTGTGGTCTGCTGCTAAAGATGATCTGAGTAGCAGGCTGCCTGTCAGAGGCATCTGTTCTTTTGGAGTTTAAAGGTTTATTACTGCAAATACAGGATCAGAAGAAAAACATACTTCAGTTGAAAGAAGCAAAGACTTTCTGGAAGCCTTTCCTCCTGCCAGAGATGCTCCAGTGCCCTCAGCATCTTCCTAGCCTCTGCTGGATTCTCTCCAGTAGTTCCTTGTCTCTCTTCAACTAATAAGCCTTGAGCTCCAAGGAGGGGAGAAGGAGAGGAGTGAGATGCCCAGATCACACCAGCAGTATGAAGCTCTCAAAGAAAGATGAATTTGAAAAGCTGGGTGGCCACCCTTGGAACAGCGTAGTAAGAGTTACTGGTGAAACACTGCTGGGAGGCTGGCAAGTGTTGGCCTTCATCTGCTGTCCTGGCTTTGGAGGGTGCAGGACAGGTCTTTGGGCAGGCAGTCTGGCTCCCTGTTCCTCACTCCAGCTCTCCTTGCCCTTGTTCCTCTCTAAGCTCTGTGACGTGGCCTCAGCAGCAGTTGCGAAGCAGGATCTGGACCAAGAGGTTCTGCCTTGCCTGTGTGTGGCTGCTGGGCTAGAAGTGCTCCCTTGTTTCAGTTCTAAGTTTCCCAATGAATTCTGCATTTAAGAACTGTAGCAACAAGCAGACTGCATTTTATTCAGGAGGGTCTTTTGACCCTGGATTAGATGAGATCAGAAGGGCCAGGCATGCGTGAGGGAACAGGCTCTCCATGGCTAGCTCAGCTCTCGTGCCTGTGGGGTGACATCTTGATGACAGTGGAGTTTAATTGCTTTCTGCTTTGCTGATCCAAGCTGTTGGCCATTGAGGGACTGAGTTGCTGCTTTACATTGCAGGCACAAAGCATTTTGATGAGGCTATGGGAGGGTTGTGTGCTTTAACTTCATCATGTGTCTTGCTCTCTAAACTTAGGTGAAGGTAGCAGTTTCTCTCTGTTTCAGGTGGGCTGGTAGCTTTGAGGCTCAGCTTGTGGAGTGAAGACTTAGGATGCTTCTGATGAGTCCTCCATGAGGAGCTGTGAAGGGTGAAATCCTGTGACTCAGCCACAGTTTCAGTAATGTCAGGTTTGGGTGAGCTGATAATTTTAAATAAGATGTTTTAAGAAAGCTTCTTTTCTGTCTTTTTAAGGACACTCTTGGGTTTTGACCCTGGAAGAGTTAAACACCCTAGGAAGGGATGTTTGTGCTCTAACAGCCCACTTAAAATTACACAGTTAGAAACAAGGAAGCCAGTATGTATTTTGCAGTTCAGGAATTAAGAACTTGAAAATGTAGAGCTTAGCATTTTGGCTGACATAAAAGCTCTTTGGCTTTTTTATTGCTGCTTGCACTGTGTTGTGGCTAGGATTTGTAGGTGCTTTAATATTGCAGTGAGAATATGCAGCCATTAATGCATCTTAGGAAAACAGCAGATGATAATAAATGCAAACTGCAGTTCACAGAGCAACTGGGAAGTCTCCAGCTCCTAGACCTTCACCAAAAGCACCTTTTGAGAAGTGTTGAGTATTAAAAGCTTGAGGCCTGGCTTCTGCCCCAAACAAGTCTGTTGGGGAGAAGAAAAAGGGGTAGAACTGGGTCCAGCAGACAGATGCAGTTTCATCATTTGACAACACTTCCATCATCAAAGTCATGAACAGGTTAATCCCAGAGAGGAAGAGTCAGCAGATATTGCAGCCCAAGGAGCACTGCTCACACCACGCTGCTCCTTGCACCGTGGGGTTTACAGGTGCCCATCTCTGTATCCCTGGAAGGATGCAAGTCCTCCAGAAGCATCCCCATAGCAGAGTTTCTCACTTCAGCAGCTGCCTGCTCTCACCCTGGCTGCTGGCACCTCTCTTGAGTAGAAAACTCAACTTTTACTTCATCAGTTGTAGATTGACATGGGGTTTCCAAGGCTCTTTCCCTGAGAACATTGGATTTGAATAGCAAAACCAGCAGCTTGTCTCTGAGGCATATGTAGTATAAAAAGGTCTGGAAGCCTTTGTAGTTTAGGTCAACAAAAATGACACAGGATCTGTAATTTTCAAGTCTCAGAAGACTCAATCCCATCTGCAGTCTGTTAGTGTCCTCAACTTCAAATGAGATTGTTGGGAAGCCTGAAATTGCAGCTGGAAGTGGTGTGGCAGGGAGACAGTATTTGAATTCCATAAGTAATAGATGTGACATAAAAAAGAATATTCAGGAGGCTTTTTCCTGCTGTGTTTCTGGTAGGAGGTAAATAGAAGCCTTGAAATAGTGGGATGTCTTGGGAGAAGTCTTTTGGCTCTACCTAATGTGCAGTGCTTCTCTCTTGGGCTGGCTTTGGCTAATTGACTGGCAGTAAACTTCACACTGACTCACTTGATGCTGTGAGCACAGTCAGGGCTGTTTATTTCCCCTGGGATTTATCTATCTTGCTACTAATGAACTTTGGGACTCTGAGGTGTCTCTTGGGACTCTGTCCCAAGGAGACACTGGATGGATTTGCTTTGGTTTGCTCTCTGCTTTTGCTTTGCAAAGCTTGTGTGGTGTGTTTCAAACAAAAATGGAAGTGGAAGTGGAAATCATGAAGTTCTGTTCAGCTCTGCAGGACCTTTTCTGAAGCATCCAGGTCTACTCAGTTCCCTTCCAGATCAGGATCTGAACCTTCTTTTTTCATCCTTTGCCCACTTGTGCTGAGAAGCTGAAGGAAGCAGAGGAGGGAATATGCCTATATTTGGACCACACTGCGTGGGCAAAAGAAACATAAACCAGTCATAACCAAAGAATTAAAGAGGAACATCAAGAGCTTCAGAGAATCCTAGAATTACAGAATCATTTTGGTTGGGAGAGAGACCTTGAAGATCACATCATCAAGTCCTAGCATTAACCCAGCACTGCCAGGTCACCACTAAGCCATGTCCCTCAGTGTTTGCTCTAGGAGTGAATCTGAAATGTAGGAATTTTAAGTCATTTCTCTTTCTTCTCTTTCTTGTGTGGGGTTTTTTGGTGTCTGAGGTACAGCAGCTTTCCCTGGCTGGAATTGCACCATGCCACTTCCAAACATCCTTTGAATGCCACCTGTGGGCTCAGGCTGATTTTTAATCATTTCTCTGGCTATTTATTGGAATTCTTGCTACTCATTTCAGATGTTTGCAAGAAGGTCTAAATTCTGCAAAGCATTGCCTTGTTCCAAGATAAATAAGGGTAAGCTTTCATTTGCTCTGTTTGCTCAGCATTTGTGACTCTTCAGCAGTCAAGAAAACAGACAAATACACTGATACTAAGTATAGGCAAATATTTTCCATAGAGCACTGCCTCCAGTAGAAATTCCAGTAAATGCATAACAGAGCTTCTCCAAACAACATCTTCTTTAATTATCTCTTTATTTCCCTGAAGAACCAGAAAGGCATCCAACTGGTTACTTGACCTGAGGATTTCAGATGTCCTTTCTGCTGCTGGGTAGGTATGGTCCATCTGGCTTTGCCACTGAACCTTTTGAAAACCTTAGAGAATCCTAGAATTGCCAGAGCTGGGACTTTCAAGATCATCTAGTCCCAACCCCCTGCCTGCCAGGGACACTTCCCACTAGATCAGCTTGCCCACAGCCCCAGCCAGCCTGGCCTTCAAAGCTTCCAGGGCTGGAGCTTCCACAGCCTCTCTGGGCAACCTGTGCCAGTGTCTCCTCACCCTGACAGTGAAGAAACCTTATGCCAGCTTTGCTCTTACCTGAGAAAGGATTTGATTAGTTTGCCATTCAGTTGTTGGGTGAGAGTTTTTCTTGTTCCTCCTGTTCTTTACTCAAGTTTCCACGTGCCCCATCTGGAGTAATTAAGCATGAGGAGATGTCTGTGCATTGCCACCACCTCTCTGAGCTTTCAGACTATGTACTAAGGGTTAGTACTAGCTCTCCTCTGGCCCTGGGGAGCTACAGGGTGATGATGAGCAGAATACCATGGTAATGTTTTGTGGGAGTTTTGGGGTTTTTTTGGCTTAATCTCATGACTTCTGTAATAATCTTGCAGTGTCTGGAGGACACTGACAAAAACCACTTGGGTCTGGAGTATTTTCATTCCTGGTGGCATCCCAAAGCAAAGTTTATTTGACAGCTTGCTGCTTTATTTCTCCACCATGCCTGAAGAATACAGCAGGAGCTATGGAAGGCAGTGAGCTGGGCACAGAAGCATGGAAATGCTCTTTGCAGGTAGCAAATAAGTGAATTTTTATGGAGTGAAACACTGGGCTGTCACCTGAAAGAGCTGGGGTCTATTTGGGCTCCTTCTGAGGGTTGGTTTGCAAGTCAGATGGAGATGGTGAAGCTGGTGTTGGAAGGTTGGGTAGAGTTTGGAGATGCACAGCCACACGTGTGCTGTTTGGATGTTCCAGAGAAGGATATGGATCTGTTGGAGCAGGTCCAGAGTAGGGCACAAAAATGATCTGAGGGCTGGAACCTCTCTGCTGTGAGGCCAGGCTGAGAGAGCTGGGGTTGTTCAGCCTGGAGTGGAGAAGGCTCCAGGGAGACCTGACTGCAGCCTGCCAGTGCTTAAAGGGAGCTTTTATGAAAGATGGGAATAAACTATTTAGCAGGTCCTGTTGGGACAGGACAGGAGGTGGTGGTTTGAAACTAAGAGGGAGATTTAGACTAGAGAGAAGGAAGAAATGTTTCACACTGAGGGTGGTGAGACCCTGGCCCAGGTTGCCCAGAGAGGTGGGAAATGTCCCATCCCTGGAAGCATTCCAGGTCAGGTTGTCTGGGGTTCTGAGCAACCTGATCTAGCTGCAGATGTCCCTGGTGACTGCAGGGGGGTTGGACTAGATGAACCTTGAAAGGTCCCTTCCAACCTAAACAATGATTCCGTGACTCTATTCCTATGGAGCTTTGGGGCACTGGTGAGTTTGCCTGCTGGAAGGACTCTGTTTTTTAACACAGTTCCTTCTGTCTGATGCTAAGATGGGAGAAAGCTTCATCCTTTTATTTTATTTCCCCCCAGATTCAATGTGAGAACTAGCAAACAGTGAAGCCATGGCAATGATTTGCTAACCTTTCAGTCCTGCATCATGGAGCAGACCCAGAACTGATGCATCTTAAGTGTGTTAAAAGGAGCTTTGCTTCCTCTTGGTCTGTGCACAGCTTAGACATTGGTTGTTCTTGCATGGCAGGTGCCTGTTCTCTGGTCTCACATAACCCAGCAATCATCTTCATTCATGCTTGGACCTCTTCAGCAGCTCTGTCCCCTTTCTGGATGAGTGTGTTAGCAGTGGAGGTGAACATCTGGTAGCTGACAGCAGCAGCAGGCACCTTGTTGAACTGACAGGTGGCTGGGTTCCAATCCTTGAACTGCTGTTTTCTTGCTTACGTTTTTGTCTTTATCCTAATCAGCTTCCAGTAGCTATTCTTAAATAGAGTGAGTCTCATGCAGGAATAAAGCTGGAATTTGTTAGCTGGAAGATGAGGCTGTGGAGGTGGCCCAGGGACAGACCTGTCTTGTTTTGCCTTGTAATTGAACACCCAGGTGAGGTGGCAGCAGCATCCTTGACTTACCAAAGCTTTCCTGAATCCTCTTAAGCTGAAATGCCCTGGAGAAGGCAGACTTGTACCCACAGCAGTACCATGGTCCTCTCCTAGGGCTGGGGAGATCACTTGTTTTATTGAGAAGGAAAGACAGAAAGCCTTTGTTCCCAGCAGAGGAGGGTGAGATGGCATTTGTTAGGAAGCTGTACTGCAGGGAGTTCACTGTCTTAGCATCACTAAGGAAGAAGAACTAGGTGACTCTTCAGAAGATGATGAGGAAATGATGTTTAGAACTCTTTAAAATTGGGGTTTGTCCATGCAACACTCAGGACTAAGTCAATCCAGCTGAACTGAAGATAGAAGTGGAAATAGGGTTTTAATTTGGATTAGCTTAATTCATCTGTTGGCTTGTATTCTGAATGAAGGTGTCTGTGAAGGAATTTAATTTCATCTAATAAGTACTTAAATTTGTATCCTTAATTAAGTTAGGGTGTGCATGTGGTTTATTCTTCTTCCAAACAACCTGTAGCCAAAGAGTTGGGCAGTAGGGAAGTGGTGCTGCATGTAGATGCAGGGGTGGTGTGGCTGAGAAGCCAAGAACCTTTCCCTTCCTTCCCTGGAATGGGAACTGGGATGGTGCAGTGACCCTCCAATATCCAGCTCTTCCCTTTGATCCCTCCAGTGGACTGTGGAAGGGAGCTAAAACACTGATATTCTTACACCACTGATCCCAAAACTCAGCAGCCATGAGGTGTGGACACCTCAGGAGCCTAGAAATACTGTATTTGGGGGGGAGGTTCAGGGAAATGAAGCTAAGGTTTGCCATGTAACTGATATGAACACTCATTTTGAGATTACATTTCAACTTCAAAGCCTTTTTGTATGTAGAATAAGGAATTTATGAGTTCTGTAATTAAAGCTTGTCCTGATTTGTGTAACAGTGCTTTTCTCTTGTCACTGCCTCATTCTCCTTCCAGACTTCATCTTACCTTCTATTTTTTCATTCCACTGAAGTCATTTCCCAGCATTAATTGCAGAACCTCCCAAATCTATCATGAGCTTTCCAAAGATCCACATGGAGAAGCTTTGTTAGGTTTGGGGTTGCTTTGCTTGGGGGTTTTTTTTTTTCATCCAGATGTTGTTCTTTTTTCCCATGTTTCAAATCCTTGTTTGCTCAAGTCTGTTCATCTGAGTTTCTGGCCACACTGCACAGTACATGCTGACACCATGACCAAAGAGCTGGCCAGGCTGGGGATGAACAGCCTGCTGTGGTATGCAGTGTCGTGGCACTCAAGGAATTCACTGCTCTTTGTACCAAGAGCAAGATCTTGTTTATTGTTTCTGGAGAAAGGTTCTTTCAGGTCTATCAAACTCACCCTGCAATGTGGAGGGAGTGCTGGCAGCTTCAAGCATCTTCTTGCTTTACTGGCTTCTAAATGGCTCCTAAGAATTTGGGGGTGATGAAGATTTGTTGAGTCATAGACTGGTGAAGGTTGGAGAAGAGCTCTAAGATCAAGTCCAACTGTTACCAAGACACCAGTGCTAAACCATGGCCCTCAGCACCACATCTCCATGGTTTCTTGAACCCCTCCAGGGATGGTGACTCCATCACTGCCCTCAACAGTCTGGGCCAATGCCTAACCACTCTTGCAGGGAAGAATACCCAACCTGAACTTTCCCCTGGTGCAACTTGAGGCTGTTTCCTCATGTTCTGTCACTTGCTCCTTGGGAGAAGAGCCCAAGCCCCACCTGGCTCCAGCCTCCTCTCAGGGAGCTTCAGAGAGTGAGAAGGTCTCCCCTGAGCCTCCTCTTCTCCAGGCTAACCAAGCCCAGTTCCCTCAGCTGCTCCTCACAACACTTGTGCTCTAGACCCTTCCCCAGCTTCCTTGCCCTTCTCTGGCCACACTCCAGCACCTCAGTGTCCTTCTTGGAGTAAGGGACCCAAAACTGAACCCTGTATTCAAGGTGCAAATCATACTGGATGGGCTCTGAAGCTGGTGTCTTGGTATGAGCTTTATTCTTCTGGCCTAGAAGAGTATTTTCTTGCTAGTGAATTTTATTTTCTTTGCAAATGTCACTGTATTGTGGCTTAAATTCTTCACTCCTGTGCTGAAAGCATTTGGAAAGGTTTTATAGGAGATGTTAATGGGCTTTCATGCTGTTAACTCTTTTGCTGCTAAATGGAAATGTCTTGTTTCTTTCTAATACCAGGAGATGGGAGAACCATGCTCCAAAAAGTCCAATCTAAATGCACTGTGTAGTCTTTGTCTCCTGTACTCTTCTTGGTGTTTTTCCCTTTGAAATGTGACTCTTGTGTATGTGGCAATGTGTTCACTCCTAAATACCAATTGAAGCCATTTCTGAGTTCTTCTGTCCCTGTGGAAAGCTTCCCAACAGGATCCCACACACAGCATGTTTTTTCCACTCCATGGAGCAACTCCTGCGCTGCAGAAAGGAATCTTGGAGTGTGTCTTGGAATGGTTTGTGTGACTTGGGAAATAAAAATCAGTATAGCCACAATTCTCCTGACATTTAAGAGCCAAAAAACTTAGTTGAACTTAATATGGCTTGGATTTGTAGATGTTACTTCTTTCCCTGTAGTTGACACTTCAGGTTAGGGTTTGAATTCCAAAGCTTTTGGGTTCTTGGTAAAAATCAGAGCAAAGCAAAACCAAGAAAGCCCAGTCCTGGTGTAAAAAAAAAAAAAAAGGCTGAAATTCAGGAGGGTTTGTGTCTTGAGCAGATTTAAGGGGTTTTGGAGCTCTCAGGAGTGTGACTTCTTGAAATGTAAGCACATTACGATGGAGGAAGAGGCTGATTGTTGAAATGGGCAGAGTAACAACAGTGTTTTGCAATGAGGTTGCAGTTTGCTTTTCCAGTGGATTGCCAGCTTTCTGCTGGAAAAAATGTGCTTAGCATGTTCTGAGACCTAGAACTGTCATAAATTTTCCCCTCCAATATCCAGTGTTTAACTCAAAACTTACATAAGCTCTGAAGACACAGAGCTAAGCTCTTGGGTGCCTGGCCTGTGGCTTAGGGGTCAGGAAGGACCTGGATGTAGCCCAGCTGGGAGTCACCTCAGAGCTTGTCCCTTTCTGAAGTAAGGGTTAATAACTTTCCAGAGTGAAGATCTTGGACTAACTGGTCTCCAGAGGTCCCTCCCAAGCCCTGCCATTCTGGGAGGTTGTTCAACCACTGGTGATGGCACAGTTTGACCTTTTTCTCCTAGGTGGAAATCACTGTTTCAGGAGGGTTTGTATTTTCTCCCTTGGAATTCTGTTTATTTCCCTAACCCCTTTTCCTTAAAGCATAGGTGAAAAATCAAGCTGAGTATTTTTTGGCAGTGAATGTTGGAGCTTTCAATTTCTGATGTAATCTTTTTTTTTTTTTTTCCCCCCCTCTGCTTGTTTTTGTAGGATTCTGTGACATCAAAACCAGTAATCCAGTTTCAAGGAAGCCAAGGGGTAAGTTTGGACGTGGGTTGCCTTGGAAAGTTCTTCATTGGCTTACCCAGTGAATGGGAGTAAGGTATTTGTGCTGTGTGGCTGCCCAGTTCCAGTTCAAAGAATGATGATCTGAGATCTGAAAGTGAGAGATCTGAAGTTCAGATCTTGGCCAGGAAAGAGCATTTGCTGCTTGATCACATGGATTATCTCTCTATAGAAACTTCTGCCCCTCTTTATTTTCTACCCTTGCTAAATCCACAGCAAGGTTATTTCCTAACCTTGCTAAATCCATCTCTGCAGCTCCCCTGGTGTCACTGATGGGGAGCTTGAGTTGTCTGAGGCCATGCTGTTGCTAGAGCAAGGAAACAGAAGGATCACCCATGGCAGGACTGTGGTGGGTGCAGCAATCCATGGAAACCTCACCCATATCCCGAGGAAACGCTGTGCTGAGCCTGCTAAAGGGGCAGGATTTGAGAGGGAGCAGTTATTTACAGTCACAGCTCTTGGAGGCTGCTGTGAATGTTGTGAAGCTGTGTTGAATAGGCATGTCTAAACAACTGGGCAGATCCTGTCGGTATCCAAAGTGTTTTCTGTTCAGGAGGTTTAGTTCTTTAACCTCTATTCCAATGAATGAACTCTTCCAAGTTATTTATAGGTGCCTGAAAGGGTTTGTCCTGCCAGTTAGTGACAGCACTGGGATTTCATTGCTGGTGTTTCTGATAAAGCAATGCAACTCTTCAGTGAACTCCCAAGATGCCATTTAGATACTTCTTAGATACAAAAAGGTGTGGTTTAATTTTCCTCTGCATGAGGAAGGGGAATTGATTTTTCTCAAGAACCTGAACTCAGCTGTAACTCACTCATTACTTTTTTGTGTCTATGGTGGCACAAGGAAACTTCTTCAAAGGCTTGAGTTAAGTAGGCAGTGAAGTCTGACACATTTCTCCTTGCCCACATTTAACTAGGGATGTTAGTCTCACTAATAGTCCAGAGCACTCCCAACAAAACCTAGCAGGAAAGACATGATTGTTATCATAAGTTAAGGAGGAAAATACAAACCTCCTTGGCCTGGGAAATAAAGTAAGGAGCAATTTCCAGGTTTTTTTACTTTGTTTACCATTAAACTTCCCAGAAAGCTCAGCATGAAAGCTCAGATAAAAATCTGCAACTGGAGCTTGGCAAAATTAGAAGCAAGTGACAAGGAGAACTTTTATGGGTGTGTGATTTATTGCTATTAGGTGAGCAAACAGCTTTGCATGTAATAAAGAGGCTGAAAAGACTGCAAGTGCTTTGCTTGCCTTTTGGAAAGCACCTGGTGAGGATCTGCACCTGAAGAGCTGCTCAACTTATAGAAATGTCAGGTAGTGACAGGACTAAGGGGAATGGATGCAAGCTAGAGGAGGGGAGATTTAGATTGGAGGTTAGAAGGAAGTTCTTCACTGTCAGGGTGGGGAGACACTGGCACAGGTTGCCCAGAGAGGTTGTGGCAGCTCCATCCCTGGAAGCTTTGAAGGCCAGGCTGGCTGGGGCTGTGGGCAAGCTGCTGTAGTGGGAGGTGACCCTGGCAGGCAGGGGGTTGGCACTAGAGGATCTCAAAGGTCTCTTCCAGCTCTGACAACTAAAAAATGGTGCAGTTCTTTATAATAATTAAGAATATTTTCAAATTGTGCAGTTCTTTATCAAGCTTAAAAATAACTGTGTAATGCAGTTAGAATCATTACTGTTGGAAAGACCTCTGAGATCATTAAGTCCAACTTTTAACCTAACACTTCCAATTCACCACTGAACCGTTGTCCCCCCAGCACCACATCTCCATGGCTTTTAAAGCTTTCCAGGGGTGGTAACTACATCACTGCCTTGGACAGCCTGGGCCAGGGCTTGACAACCCTTTTGGGGAAGAAATTGTTCCTGTTGTCCAACCTAAACCAAGTGTCCCAAGCTTGGAACATTTATGGGCTTGCTGTAACCCAAGTGCAGGACCCAGCACTTGCCCTTGTTGAACTTCATCCCATTGGCCTCAGCCTGGCCACATCCCTCTGGAGAGCCTGTAACTTCCAGAGAAGAATTGCTGGTGACAGAGCTGCCAGTCAGCTGCAATCACAGTTGGTGTTGGATGGAGGGGGGAAAAAAAAAGAGCAAAGCAACATGAGCACATCAGCAGCAGCCATTGACAGGGCAAAGTGCTGAGCCCTCCCCAGTGTGAGCAGCTCCAGGGCGTTGTGGGTGGCAGGACAGTGTTGGCAGCACAGCATTGACCTCTCCCTGCCTCCTTTTCAGCTGTTTAATTAATTGCACTGTCAAGTAAAGGCCAGAGGTAGAGCTTTGAAGAAGGCAAGATCCAGTTCAGTTGGCGTGGGCAGAAAGAGCTCTTTGTCCTTTTTAGTATTATTTTCTTCTGGCTATGACAAGAAGCTGGCAGCTACCTAAGCATCTGGGGCTCTGTGGAGGACTCCTATATGTCAGGCCTGTGCCCTGCTTTAAGGAACTGTTGACAGGCTTTGAACTGCTTTCTAGTGGCCTGAAAAGATAATTTGGGTGATTTCACAAGTTCTCCAGTTCAGCTGCTGACATTAAACCATATTTATGCAGCTGTTTGTTTTTTGGAACACATTTTCTTCCACTATACCATAATTCCCTAATTTGTTTGCCCTCCTAATAAGTGTCTTTCCAGAGAAGATTCCTATCCACTTTGGGTTTGTCTGTAGCACAAATGACAGAGTCTTTTAAAGCAGTGTCCAGTGATAGGGGGTTTGATTAGTGTGACTTTGATTAGTGTCAGTATCTCTCACAAGGTGGAAGAACTGGGAGTACTTGATGACTGGGGGAGGTAAGACATAAAAATAAGAGTTTAAAACATACTGCTGCTTCCTTAATTTAACTTTAGAAGCCTATAAATTACTGAGTCCATGTCTTACCTGTTCCCAGTCTTAGCCTAATGAATGCTGCCAAGAATACTCTTAGCTTCTAATACACAGAAAAACCCTTTCCTCTTTAGTACTCATTAACCAGAGAAGAGAATTAGCCAGGAATAAACCACAGCAAGGTGACAGCTCTGTCAGCCAGGTGCTGAAAGGAGAATATCAGTGATTCTAGCCCCAAAATAAAACAACTGTTTCAGTGACAGGGGCTGAAAGCTCCTGCATGGATCCTGGTCTGGGTGGAATCTCACCAGTTCTCTGAAGTGAGCCCTGTAAATGATCTTTACCTTGGGATGCATTTCTGTATAGCAATGCTGCTCATCTTAATTACTCTTTCAGTGCCCTAATCTGTGCAATGAGCAGAATTTCAGTAGCTGTAACTAGGTTGTAGTTAGCAGTGTGTTAACTCTGCTTTGAGATGCTGAAGTTGGGCTGGCAGTATCCCTTAGGAGCTGCACCTCTTGGCTACTTTTTGCTCATGAACTGAATTTTCTTGGGTAGTTTTGGAAGTTTCTATGGAATTTTGAGCATTTTGCTCATTGTAAATTAGAGTTTGAGACCTCAAGTAGCAGAGCATCACAAGCAGTGGTAGTTTATGGTCTCCCAGAAAGGCTAAAGATGCTGCTGTTTCGATCAAAGCATGTGCAGAATTAGAGCTTAGGTTGGGTCAGGTCTGCAGGTGCTTACTGGGGGTGGAGCTGAGATGGGGGGGAGTAGGGAAAGAGCTGAACTGGGGGAGAAAAACCCCCTTCAGGTGCCAGATACATCTGTGTTCCTGCAGCTGAAGTGTGACTGCTAGGAACAGAACATCTTAACTTTACATGACTGGAAAATATGAGTCTTTCCTTCCCTGTTTCTTGGGATGAACTTGTGCTGGTATGAATAGAGGAAGGTGAAGCTGCCATTCAGAATGAGCTGGACACAGATGAATCTTTCTTGAAAGAGAGGGGACAAAAAAAAAAAACCCAACCCCAAAAAAACCCAGAAGTCACATCTGTACTGAGCTATTTTTAAGTGTCTTTGGTTACTGGTGTGTGCAATACTCAGCACCAAAATTAGGGCTCCCTGAAAGCAGTTACCATGTTGATTTGGTGGCTTCAGAAACCTTCTGTTTCAGCTAAAAATAATTCCTAGATAACAGCCACTTTGCATACACTAGACTTTTCAGTACTGGACCCAGCAGTGTTCAAGGCTGAAGTGACTCTCTCACTCCTGGCTCATTTTACATCCTTTGAAGAAGCAACTGCAGAAACTCTCCCAGAAACTGCCAGAATTGCAGCTCTCAGAGCAGCTCTCTGTTAAATGAAGGGCTAGAAACAGGTTATTTTAGGGTGGAAATGGAGGATTTGATTCCATCCTCCAGGTTTTGCCTCACAAAGCCATCATGTGCAGCCTCATTGACCAGCACTGGGAGCTGAGCAGTCCTGTTGCAGTTACCTTCATGCCTCATTCCCAGAGAATTAACTAGCTGGTGAATGATGCCAGCTGCAAAACACCCTCCCCAGTCTCCTGTTTACATAACTTTGTGCATATTCTCAGCTCACTTGTAAAGCAGAAGAGTATTTTGCTCCTTCTGGATGGGTGGGGGCAGAGGGTGCTGGGACAGATTAAGGGCTCAAGGCTACAGCACACGTTTGGCCAAGGAGATAACAGGGCAAGGCTGCTGCTGCTGGAGGGTCAGTGCTGCCCAGCAGCACCCAGATCACACCAGGCCCTGCTCCCAGTATTTTTAGATCCTGATTTTGGGACTGGGAGGGGAGGGGGATAAGGAACCTCCTGAAAGGAGGTTGGAGCCAGGTGGAGGTCTGGTCTCTTCTCCCAGGTGACTAGCAATAGGACAAGGGAACAGCTTCAGGTTGTGCCAGGAGAGGTTCAGGTTGGACATGAGGAACAGTTTCTTCCCTGCAGGAGTGGTTAAGTGTTGGCAGAGGCTGCCCAGGGCAGTGGTGGAGTCACCATATCTGGAGGGGGTTCCAAACCAATGTAGATGCAGCACTTCACAACATGGTGTAGTGACATGCTGGTGTTGGGTTGACAGTTGAACCTGGTGACCTTCAAGGTCTTTTCCAGTCTTAATGAGTCTATAGCTCATCCTTCTGTACAGCTCAGGTCTGGGTATCTTAGCTTGTTTCCAGACAAGGGAAGTCTCTCTTGAGGGCTGGCTGGAGAGTAAATGGAAACTGCTGCAGAACCTCAACTCACACAAGCATTTTCTTGCTGCTTCTGAGAACATCCCTGTGGTTTAACAAAGTGCCCCAGATGCTCTGAGTTTCCAGGCTGTTGCAGACGCCTGAGGTCAAAGGGAAACCACCTAGAAACCCTCTGTACCAGCAGTGAGCTGCTGTGGGGCACAGGAGTGTGTGGAGGCCATGGGCTGGTTTGCTAGGTGGGTGGATTTTGTGCATATATGTGGCAGAGTGTAGCCTAAAATAGGTTGAGGCTGATGTTCCTTCTGTCCTGTGTTCTTGAAGCCATCTTAATCATCAAATACTGATGTGATAGCAGTGTAAAGATGCTGGGATTGATGTTGGGCCTTGAACACAGAGAGGAAACAAGTTTCCCTTTTGGAGAATGAATGGCAGGGGGGAGAAACTAAGCAGTGAAGATCACTGTTGAGTTGTGTGTGGAGCACACTTACTGCTTGATTAAATATTACATTTAGCAGCAGCATCACACTCTACTGTGAGCCATGAAACCTTGTTATGGAATTAGAATCTCCTGGAAAAAAGAATAAGGATGCTCTGCTTAGTGCCCTGCCTTGTAGTGTGTTTAGTGCTGGATCCCTGATTCCAGGGAAATATGTCTCTACTGCTTTAAATTGAACCTAAAGAGTGGTAGCAAGTCTGGTTTGAGCCTGAACTGATAGAAGTTGGTCCAATTCCTGGAACAAGATTAGGATATCAGGTAGTTAGGAGGTCAGGTAGTGACAGGACTAAGGGGAATGGATGCAAGCTAGAGGAGGGGAGATTTAGATTGGAGGTTAGAAGGAAGTTCTTCACTGTCAGGGTGGGGAGACACTGGCACAGGTTGCCCAGAGAGGTTGTGGCAGCTCCATCCCTGGAAGCTTTGAAGGCCAGGCTGGCTGGGGCTGTGGGCAAGCTGCTGTAGTGGGAGGTGTCCCTGGCAGGCAGGGGGTTGGAACTAGATGATTTTAAGGTCCCTTCCAGCTCTGACAGTTCTACGATTCTTGTGAGCTCTGCTTTAAGAGGCAGCAAGCCTGCAGCTCAGAGCTCTGTTTTGTTACAAACCTTGCTGTCTTCTGAGCTGTTCTGTCTCTCTACCTGTTACTTTTTCTCCTTACCTGTGCTTCTGCTGACTTGAATCCTTCCTGTAGCTTCTTCCTTCTCCTCTCTGCAGTAATCCATATGCTTTCCTTGTAGCCAGTTGCCTGAAAGCATAGTGACTGCTGAAAATAACCCAGCTTTAGTCAGAGTGTGGGCTGCCCAGGTGATCCCTGTTCTCCTTCCCACAGCACATCACCATTCCCAGGCCTGACCGACCCACGGAAGTGCGGACTTTCACTTTTTACCTTTCCAACATCGGCAAGGACAGCCCCCAGGGGAGTTTTGACTGCATCCAGCAGTATGTTTCTAGGTGAGTGCTACAGCAGAGGAAAAACCAGCCTTTCTTCTATTATTATTATTTATCTTCTGTAGAATCTGGTCCCTAACAAACCTCAACACAACTTAATACACATTCGTTCTGTTTATTCTTTCTGATCTGTGACCTGTGAGGAAAGGCTGAAATCACTTGGTCTGTTCAGCCTGGAGGAGACTGAGGAGAGACCTCATTGTGGTTTCAGAGGGAGGGGTGGGTGCTGACCTCTTCTCTCTGGTGACCAGCAACAGGACCTGGGGGAATGGCATGAAGCTGTGCTGGGGGAAATTCAGGTTGGATGTTAGGAAGAGGTTCTTTCCCCAGAGAGTGCTGGAGCATTGGAGCAGGCTTCCCAGGGAGGCTGTCATGGCATCAACTCTGCTGGAGTTAAGCAGCACTTGGACACATAGTGTGACTTTGGGGTTGTCCTGTGCCTAAATAGGAGTTGATGATCCTTGTGGGTCCCTTCCAACTCAGGCCATTCTGTGACTCTGTTTGTGTGTGTGTGTATATTTGGGTAAGGAAACACTCCCAGAAGTATCTGTTTACCTCGCAGCTTCTTTCTGTCCCCTCCTATTACATACCTAACACAACCCCAGTTAGTCACCATTGGCAGCCAGCTGCTCGTTTTGCAGTGCTGGGATGATCTTTATCCCTTGTCTTTCTCTTGCAGCAATGGCAATATCCATTTGGATTGCCTTGGAAGCATCCAGGATAAAATCACCGTGTGTGCTACCGATGATTCCTACCAGAAGGCAAGGCAGAGCATGGCCCAGGCCGAGGAGGAGACTCGCAGCCGGAGCGCCATAGTCATCAAACCTGGGGGGAGATACGTAGGTAAGCAGCAGCAGCAGCATCTGGGGAGGTCATCAGTGGCTCCTGAAGCCAACTGCTGATGTTTGCTTGCCCATGAAAGTCTTTTAACAAGGACCTGGAAGTCCTTGCAGGTGTCTGGCTTCTTAGGGTGGTACTCTTTGGATATTGTGATTTCTTCCTGGCTTCGCTTTTCAGCCCAGAATGTGTGTGGTGATGGTTGCGTGGCCCCCGAGGGCTGCCTGTGTGCAGTCCCCTCCCTCTCTGGCATTAGTTCACGTTTGTCATGTGGTGATGCTGAGAACATGCTGCTGATCCATCAGAAGGGGCTGTGCTCCTAGCAAAGTCAGCTAAAACATCCCACTGTGGTTGTCACACACATCTGGTGTGTGCCTGCGCTCGAGACCATACCATGAAACATCTAGGATGGAGATAGCAGGGCCCTTGTGCTAATAAACAAAGAGACTCCAGCAGTGCTGCTAGCTGCAGCCTCAAACACCATTTGATTGTGACAAAGAAAGGAGAATCTTAAGGGAGGAGATAAAACTGTGGCAAATAGCAGTGGGCTCCAGAAGGAACCTGCAGAGACCTAGCTTTGGGGCTCAGGTCCTTGCTTAACTTCAGTCTGATCACAAATTCAGGGCACAAATACTAACCAGAAAGTCAAGTTTTGGGGTTGGTTGCTTTGAGGTTTTGGGGTTGTTTTTTGAATGCCAGCTGGTTTTGCTGTAGCCAGTCTCTTCTCAGAGGATGTCTGTGATGAGAATGGTGAGTTGCAAAATGTACAACTGCCCCTGACTCATTGTTTTCTAAGCCAAGTGCTCAAAGCCGAGAAATAAGATTGTAATCAGGAAGGAAATGCATTGATTTCCTGTAGACTAGAAGATTATTTTGTTTAGCTTCTATTTGAGAACATTACAGTAAGTGGCTGAAGTTAGGCTTCTGAGAGAGAGAGAGAGAGAGAAGATTCTCAAAGCAAATTGCTTCCCGGAAAGACAGAACAAAACTTGGGGTTTAAAAATACTCCTGCTAAAGCATTCCCCATTCTGAAATGGAGGTCCAGGCACATAAAGAGCAGTGGAGTGGAGTGTGTGCTGCATATAGATGATGTCAGTGTTTAAGACACTGGTCCAAGAGAGTTGTCCCATGGGACATGCCCAGGTTTGGTGTGCCAGCACCAGCGGCCGATGCACTCCTGGGCTCCTCTGGAGGGAGAAGGCTGCTGCTCACATTTCCATGAGAACACAGAGCTCAGCACTTCAACCTCAGTGGAGTCATTCCAGGCAGCTCAGATGGGGAAGAATTGATGTGAAATGTTGAAATTGGAGCTCAACAGAACAGTCTAGATGTGCACTGAACACTTGACCAAACAGCTCTGTGTGAACAGGTAGCTGATAGGTCTGCAGAGGGATGCGTGTGCTTGTGTATACGCTAAATGTGTGTGTGTACATCTACAGATGAGCACATGTATCAGGATTTTAAAAGGCTAAGTTCTGGCTCAACTTAGCTTCTTTTCTTTTCCTCTCATTGCACATTTTGGCTCCAGGCTTGCAGAGGAAACGTCCCAGTGTGGTTTTGCTGTTCATGACCTGGCAAGAGTTAAGGGAGTTGAAGGAAGCTGACGAATCTTCTCTTGTCCCATTTCTGGAAACAAAAGTCCAGTTGAACTCTACAGTTTGGGATGTTGAACGTGTGAATTGTTGTTTTGCTCCCCTCTGGGCCCTGCTGAGGATGGGTTGTGCTTCACTCACGGCAGCGTGGGGCGTAATAAAAAGCCAGGAAATGGGGCCTGGGTTACGCAATGGACGTTTCAGTAACATAAACACTGCAGACAATCACCAGCATCTTCAGATGACTCAGTTGAAAACATTGCTTCCTAGCAGGGAGAGAGCTGCCATGCTGAAGTCAGCTTCCAGAACTCTTGCAGCGAATGCTGGATGTTGTTTGTCCTAGTGAAGGTCGCTTTCTTGAGCCAAAGCGATTCTTGATTGCACCTTGGTGTTACAGACCTTGGACCCTACACATTTTCCTTTTGGATTTGTTGGGTTTGCTTTTGGGGAGCAGGGAGCTGCCTTTTGGGACCTGTTTCTGTGTTCCAAGTGGGCAAATGCTGTGATTTGTTCTTTAGTTAAGTGATGTGGGACTTGGGTGAGGGTTCTGCTTTAAAGCTGGTTTTCCACAGAAAGGAAGGCTTGGGGCTTGGAAAGAATTCTTGGATAATGCTGTCAGAAACCAAGAACCACATTGAGGATGGAGTGGAGGAAGCTGCCTCTGAGGGCTTGGGATGAACTTTTGAGACAGCTTTATCTTCTCAGGGATGTGTAAATGGAGTTGGAGGGCAAAGCAGTTCTCAGTGCAGCGTGGAAGGGGTTATTCCATCCCAACGGACAGCACACTAATGAATAGGCTAATGTACCAGCCTTAGACCCCATTCATGTGGCTCTCTGTGGTGGGGGGAAGGGAGGTGGACCCAGCCCCATAAAGTTCCTATTGTTCTAAAAGCAGAAACATCTGCTGGAGTAGCATTTTTGCTGAGATCAGCAGCAGGGAGCCACTTGTTGACCAGTTCTGGTCTTTCCACTCCATATTTTGACTCTTCTGCATAATAATGCAGAATTTTCTTCTCATAGGGAGGAGAAAGGAGAGACCAAAGAAAAAAGTGGTTAGATTAACTGGGGGGATACATGTACTTGGGCTAAATGAAAAGCTGGCAGACAAAGAGAGCTTTATATAAGCTTGTGGCCAATAATACTCAGGTTTCCAGAGCTTGGTGTTGCTGTTTACTTGTTACAAGCTTGTCAGAAATCCTCAGACTCCCAGGACGCTCCTGCCGGCAGCGTATGGGAACGACTCGGGGGGGGGTGTGCTGCTTGTGTCTGTCCTTGTCATCTCCTGGCACTTCAGCTGGTGTCATAAAGTCCATATCCATGTTGACAGCCCACTGGCCTTTGCAGGGTGACTGCTGCAGTTGATTATTCTCATCTCATTTTTAGGCAAAAAGGTTCAGGTACGTAAACCTGCACCAGGAGCTTCCGATGCTGTTCCCTCCAGGAAGCGCCCAACGCCAGTCAACCTTGCCAGTGCAATAAAGAGAGGCAATAGTGCCATTTCTCAGAGACCCTTCAAAGATAGGGTTGTGCACTTACTGGCACTAAAGCCTTATAAGAAACCTGAACTTATTCTCAGATTGCAGAAGGATGGACTTTCTCAGCAGGACAAGGATTTGCTGGACAACCTTCTGCAGCAGGTTTGTACTCTGACGAAGGCAAGAGATGTCTTCTCGGTAGGGTCCTGCCTTCTGTGTGGGTCTGAAGGTAACCTGTGGGGCTCAGCTCAGCTGCATGGGCCTCTAAAGGCCACAGCCAGCAGAAGTTCACACTCGGGTTGCTGTTTTGCTGGAGGTAGCAGAAGCCTCTGGTGTATACACCTCAGTTTGGGTGTGGGCAGCCAGGCTCTACGGTTGCAGATCACCAGAGCAGTCTCTTCAGAGGAACCCTTTTGGTTGGCCATGGGGGAAATTGTCTAACAGAGGATCTAGGAGCTCATTTGATTTCTTCTAACCTATAAATCTCTCTATTTTTATGGACATGGGCCTAGAGGAACACATTCTGTATTGATACATCTAGTATTTGTTGTGTGAAGGAGATGAAGTCCTTCTCCACTAAGCTTGCCATGTCCTCATTGCTCAGCCCCATGCCTTTCCTGCCTAGAGGTGCAACTGGTTAGGTGTGAAGATCATGCAGCTTCTTGCAGAGCATGTTACTTGTGTGTCAAGTGTGAAAGCTGTCTCTGAGCTGAATCAGTTCTGAAGACTGGGAGTCACGTTGCAGGTGCCATTTTAGGGCTTGCAGTAAATACCTTTATTGCTCTCCCAGTGCAAGCACACCATGGATATTTATTCAAATGCTGCAGCTGCCCTCTGCTGTGTCACATTCCTGGTTTTTTTACTCCTTTTCATAGCTGAAAAGAAGGAGGCAGTGAGGAGTTGGCTTGCCCAAGGGCACAGGGCAGGTCCCAGTGAAAATGCAGTTACTGCTGGCACAACTTGCTCCTTCCCTAGTTTTTAATCCTGGAGCCCTTAGTTTTCCAGCAATGCTAGAATCCTTTTGAATGCTTTAACTAGGTTTAATAGCAGAAAGACCTGATTTCTGATAATCACCTGTTAGCAATGCTCTCACAAAGCAGTAGCCAGGCAGGTGATGTGTTTGGTAGTGTCCACTGTCAGCCTGATTGGCCTAAATGCTGATGATTTGCCTGCAAATGTATTGCCTCTAAACTGAGATTTGCTTTCCTTGCTCCCATCCACAAGCAGACCCAGAGAAGCTAAAAATGCCAGGCTGTGTTACAGCTCCATGTCTAAATACGTCTAGGTGTGGGTTTCATTGTACTCTTGCATCTCTCCTAGGACTCTCTGTTCCTCTTGGCCTTTTTGCCTCATTTTGCAAGGTTTCTATTTTTGGGAAGCCTGGGGTGGAGCTTGCAAAGTCCCACACCAGCAAAACAAGGAGGTAGCAGCTCTCTCAGCCTCTGTGCAGAGAAAATCTGGAGTTGGTGGTGGTTCTGCCTGGGCTTCCAGCCTTGCTGAGCAGGGTGGGTCCTGCTGTAGAAAGAAGCAGGAGCCAGAGAGGTTTTGACACAAGAAGGTGGCTTTGCTCTTGTCTCTTGGGCATGTTTACTGGGATATCTCCATGTAAAACACAGCTCAAATTCTTCTTGTATTTTGGCTCAGGAGTTTGGAAAGCTGACAGAACTGAAAGGAAAAGCAAAGTGTTTGTCATGTAAACTGATAACTGGGCTTTCTATTTTTGCTTATCAGGAGAGCTTTGCTCACTCAATTCTGCAGCTTTTTGGCTTTCAAATTAATAGATTTGGGGGTTTTTTTGTAATACTAGGTTGTAGTCTCCCTACTGCAAAAGCAGAGGAATTAACAGCATCTTCAGTGAATTCCTGACTTTCCACTCCTTCACTTGCTTTTCTGGGGCTGTATTACTGCTGCATGGCTAAGAGGAATTCAGAAGCACAAGCATCTCCTGAATGGAGCAGGCACTGGAGATCTCTGATCCTTAAACAGCTGTACAGTGTCTGGACTGGCTGAATAAAAGCATGTTCCAGTTTCAGCTCTAATCCAGCCATCAAGCTGAGGAGCTGAAGCAGGGAATTTGGGCTTTGCCAGTTGGTCAGCCTGGCTGAGGGTACAGCATTTGCCACCTCTGCTCTGTGTCCCTTTTAGAAAATCAAATTCAAGGTGGTGTTTTCTTTCTCAACTTGCTCTTCAGTCACCTGGGAAGGGCTCCCTAAGAGAGTAGCTTTGAAAGCTTACTTGGAGCTCCTTGGTTTGTGCTAAGATTGTATTTTTCAGCTGTGCCACCAGCAGCAAGAAGTTAACTTTTCAGTCAAGCTGTGGAAAGACTGATGAGAGTGGGATAACTTCAGCAGTTCTTTCCATTCTCATACAATCCTGCTGGTTCCAGCAGTGTTTCCTACCCCTGTAGACACCACACAGAGTTTTGTGGGGAAACTACACATGATAGAAGTGGATAAAATATCAGCAAGCTTCTCATGGAAGTGAGCTGCAGCAAAGGATTTAGGTGCAATGCTTTACTGTAAACCCCTGGCTTCCAGGCTGCTAATCACAGGTTTTGTTCTTGCCCTCAAGTAGTCCTTGGAGAAGTTCTTCTCTGTGAAATCTGAGGATTTCAGGATCCCAGGATCCCCAGGGCAGTCTGTCTGCAAGGCATTTTCTTCATGGCTCCTTGAGAAAGTCTTTCTGTGGCCTGTTTTCCTGGCTTCTTAGGGAGAACTTATCTTCTGGCAATTGTTAACTAAGCTATCAGCAGGAGAGGTCTCCTATCAGCTAATAAACTGCTCTGTGCTAGCTATCAGCCAGGTGTGATAAGTGAACTGCCTGTTCCCATTAGGCTGTATTTCCAGGTATTTCCATCAGCTGGTGTTTAAACCATTCCAGCCCTGGCTCCCAGTGTAAACTTGCCATGCTTTGAAAACTCACAGTAAACTCTTGCCATGAGAAGGCAAAAGGAGAGGCAGAGTTTGATGCAGTCACCTAAATCATTAGGAAATGAAGCCCAAAGTCTCAGCTTGTTCTCTCCCACTACTGCCACTACACCTGCTGAGATTTCTGCCTACAAGTGAGCAAATGAAACCCCCTGACACTTGGGTGTATTTTTGTTTGGTGTTTTTTTGCAAATAACTTTTGTTTCAGGTGGCAAATCTGAGTGCCAAGGACAGCACTTTCACCCTGAAAGACTGTGTATACAAAGAAGTGCAGAAGGACTGGCCTGGCTACTCTGAAGGAGATCAGCAGTTGCTGAAGAGGATACTTGTTAGGTAATTATTCCATCTTCTCTGTACTATCATCTGGGTCAGGTCAGGGGCTGTAAATCAGGGTAACTGAAGTCAGTAGAGCTCTGGTAAGCTGGGTTGTTTTACCATAAAGCACATCTGTTTATCATGCAAGCAGCTGTAGAAGTTGACTGAAGCTGAGTATCCAAGTGGAGGCACTCTTCAGGTGGTCCTAGGTTACCTTGAAATCATACCACAAGCAGCTAGGGAAAGAACCTAGGTGGGGAACAGAAGCTGGAGGTTCCTGGTTGGTTTAAAATCCTGGGAGATGGATGGCTGAAGGCAAGTAGAGTGTAATCCTCACTGTCCACAGGGTACCTGTTCCCATCTTCCTTCCTGAAAATAGCCCTTAACAAGAGGGAGTTGAGATGATGGCTTAGTCTCACTGCTGAAGACTTGGTTTCCTCCACAGATATTTTTCCTTAGGTGAAGCCTCCAAGCTTGGAAGCTTTGGGCTGGCAGGCAGCAAGGAAAGAGAAGATATCTCCCTGGTTTCTAAAGGAGGATTCTGCTCTGAGTGTTTGTGTTTCCCTCTCAAGTTTTCATTGTGTTTGTCCTGACTTGAGCCAGATTTTGTAATGCAGATAGAGATTTTATTTGCCTTGGTTTTGGAGGCTTGTTTTATTGCACTTTGGGTTAGGATGAAGCCAAGCATGCTCTGTTTGAAGAGTTTCCATGATTTGAAAGCACAATTGGCTTGGAGATGAGACTTTGTTAAACCAACAGAAACTTGCACTTAAAGTGCTTTGGCTTGCTAAAGAAAAGAGAAAACAAAACCAAACCAAAACAAACCTCAAAAACTCTTTTAAATGGCCTTGATGTTAAATTCTAATTAAATGGAAAACTCCAGCTGCCATGCAGTCTTGATGGCTTTCAAACAAAGTTCATTTCTCCCTGCAGAAAGCCCTGTTTACTGCTTATTTTTAATGTCTTTCTAGAACTGTGGCATTCAGTTATGTGCAGGTCTATAAATAGAGCTTGGAAAGGATGTATTCAACTGTACAAACAATGACCTGCTCAGGCAATGCAGGTAATGAGGCTACAAAATGGAGAGGCTAAAAAAAACAAACCCAAACCATCTAGGGTTGAAGACAGTAGGAAAAGGAGGGGGGGAGAAAAAAGGCCCCAGAGGCAGCAGACTAGGTCCTGATGTGCCTGGCTCTGCTAGGCTGCATGGTTGCCTGGTTCCAGCCAATTGTTCAGTGGCCTCTTGGTTTTCAGGTCCAGTTGCCACTGGATGGATCAACAGCTGCAATAATGAGGACATCTGCAGATAGTAAACCTGCAGCTCCCAGTGCCTGTGGCAGACTTAACTAGGTGTTAGGTGGCTGCTTGGAGTTGAAGAGCTCAGAAGTTGTCTTCTTTTCCAACCAGAGTGATTCTGTGATTCTGTTCCTCACCTTCTCTCTGCTTTCCATCCTTCTTTCCACCCTTGCAGTGAGATGGTTTTCCACTGTTTCAGGAGCTGCTGAACTGAAAGTCATCATCTTCCACTCCTTTGTTTCCTTGACAGCCATAATTAACATGTTAGGAGATGTGACAAGGTTGCTCAGCCTAGCCAAACAGCATCCAAAAAGCCACTTTCACTGCACTGTTTCTGGGCTATCACTGTTCCCCTGCCTGTTTCCACAGGCTCTGAGTACTTTGCTGCAGTTGCTTGGTGCCTGTTGAGATTGTTCTAAATCAAATGAAACAAAGCAGCAGCAGAAGCCAGAACAGCAGTGAAGCTGCAGGCTCTGAGCCTTGAGCACTCCAGCCAAAAAGGTTCAAGCTCAGGTTAAAAGAAGAACCTTGTCAAAGTGGTGGGCTCTAGCTCTGAAATCATCTTCCCAGGGTTTGGAAAAAAATCTCTGCACTTTAAAGCTGCTTTAGAGCCTCTTGGGGGAAGAATTTAGGCCTTGGTTATTTAGGTTCTCCAGCTGGTGACAAAGTGACTGCAGAGCTAATGGATTGCAAACCTTTAACCCTGAAGTATTTGTCTTTTCAGCTTGACAGCTGCAGCTTGATGCAACAGTAGATTTTCCTGGGTGATTGAGATGTGGGGGATCTGGAGGAGTAAGGCAAAGCTGGTGTGGCATGAAACTGCTGTCAGGTGTAGAGAGCCCCTGGGGTAGTGGGGAGTAGAGCTACTCAGTGTGAATGAGCCTGAACACTCTGATGTGCTTAGAATGACTTGTGTTGTACTTTATTGGCTACAAAAGCTTTCTGTTGTTTGTCAAATCCTGTAAACACAGACCAGAGGAGTGTGATTTGGGGCTGTCCAGTGCCAGAGACAGGAGCTGGACTCAGTGAGCCTTGGCTGGGGCCTTCCAGCTCAGGCCATGCTATGATTTTGTATGCCACAACTTCAGAGTATTCTTAGGAAGCCTCAAGTGTCAGTCCTGGGGGACCAATAATTCCCTAACAGGTCCTGGTGCTCCTGCTTTTCCTGGACCCAGAAGGGCTTGCTTCTGGAAGAGGACTGCTGTAAAACATTGCTTTCATGGTGGGAGAGCTTACTCCTCAACATCCAAACTGTGGAGTTTTGGCTCCTTTTGCAGTGCATTTGCTTTCTGAATTGTCTGATGAAGTCAGTGTTATCTGGGTGAGGCAAACTCAGCAGTAAGCAGAGTAAATAATGTCTTGCTTATTGATCTCAGTCAGTAGCAAGAACATACCTATCCTGCATGCTCCCAGTGCAGTGCTAGTTCTTACTGATCTGTGCAGGGATGATGTCTCTAAGGTGGAAATTCATTTGTTGCAATATTTATGGCACCAGTTTATGAGAAAAGAGGGAAAACTGTCAGAAAATCAGTTCCCTCCTTGGTAGGGAATGATAGCTCAGCCTGCCTCCTCCTTCCCTGCCACAGCTCCAGCAGAGTCACTCCAAGGTGTTCCCTCTACTCCCAGAGTTACAAAAGCCAGAGGAAGACATCAGAGAGATAAGCAGGAACCATGTGGTGTTGACTGATAGTTCCCTGTATTAGTTTCTTTTCTTAGATTTGTATTCTTGTCCAAGATCAAAGCTGCCATGAGCTACTGTCATGGCATCTTCAAGCAGCCAGAATTGGAGCCCCCAAAAGAGGCTCTTTGCTCTGCAGGAAGATTTCAAATAGCATCTGTTGGCTTCTCCAGGATGGGTTCATCAACAACCTGCAATCCTCTCTTCCAGGAAACTCTGTCAGCCCCAGAACAGCAGTGGTTTTCAAGGAGAAGCACCTTCCCTGAGTCCACCAAAAGACAATGTGAACTCCAGCTCTCCTCCTCAGGTGGGTGCTCCTTCTCCATGGGTGGCAGAGAGGGAGCAGTTGGCTCTCCCTGCTCCCCATGGTTGCTGGTGTAGGTCCAGGCTGAGCTCTTTCTGTCTGCATCCTGTAGTCACCTGCTGCCAGAGGCTGGGAGGTCAATAGGTTGTTGGGTTATGTTCTGTTGCATGAAGTTAGAGTCTAATTCTGGGGTTCCTCAGGATCTGTTTCTCCTCTGGATGTGGTTCAGTGACAGCCTATGGGGAAGATCTCTGACACTGGCTCTTGGCTTTAGTTTTCAGGCCTGAATTCTTTTCACAGTGCCTGCATCCCTCCCAGAGTTGCTGGGAGAAGGAGCTTGTGTTGTACTCATTACTAGGAGCTGGCTGGAATGAAGCAGTAATAAGCAGCTCCCAAACACAGTTGGGTTATTAAAAACCCTGACCTTTTGCAACCTAATTGCTGTGACAGATCACAGGGGCAGGTTGGGCTGCTCTTTGATTTGTGGAGATGCCAGTGCATGGAGCTGTGAAAAGTACATTTGGACTTCTTCTTTTCCATGACAATAAGCTGGGAAGGAACTGTTTGCTTCCATGTGAAGCAGAATCTGTCCCTGCTCTTCTGGGTATCTCTTAGCTCAGGCATTTCTTGCCTGTGTTGTGAAATTCTGACTTCCCTTCTCTGCTGTGGGTCAGCCCAGACAAGTTGAGTATTTATTCTCCTCCTGCCAATGGAATGTGTAATGCCTACTTGTCTGGACAGACTCACTCAGGATTAGTGGCAAAGAATATTAGCAGGTAAAGAAATTATGTGCTTTCTGGCAGTGAGAGGGAGGCAGTTATCTATTGAGAAGAAGAACTGGGCAGCTTGTTTGCCTGGTAGCTAAATTCCAAACCCTCTTCTGCTCTGCTGGGGGCACCTTCCTGGTGAATAAAGAATGATCTCTCTCGTTGGGGTTCTCTTGGAAGCAGTCAGTGCTGTTAAGAGGCTGCTCTTGGGCTGTTCTTAACCTGATTCTGGCATAATGTAGGTTAGAAAATCATCTCACTTCTGGCTGTGTGTGGTTTGAAAGACACAGGAAGGTCTGTAGGGGATGTCAAGGTCAGGGAGGACAGGACTCTGAGCAACCTGATGGAGGTGGAGGTGTCCCTGGGAGGTGTTAGGCTAGATGACTTCTGCAGGTCCCCTCCAACTGTAGCCATTCCATAGTTTTTTTTCTGGTCTCTTGAGATGATCCAATCTAAACTGTGGGTGGTTGGGTGGTTTCTGGAGCAGGCTAGTGAAGCAAGGGCAACAAACATGGAATGGAAATGTTTCCAGCACTGCTGCTAAAATGGCTTGTGTCAGACAGCAAACCACAGGCAGCTCTGGAGTGGAAGCAGTCATTTCAGGGCTACTCTGTAGCTGTAGTTTCTATTTAGAGAAGGGTTGCAGTCCCAGCAGAGGACTGGGATTTTGGTAGTCTGGAATGCAGAATATTTTGGGAAAGTTCACTTGTGGAGTGAAGGCAAAGGAAAAGATTGGGCTGGTAACTGAGGAAGCGTGGCAGAGTCTAGAGCACCTCATAACAAGGAGGTGAAGCTGCTGGCTGTTGTCCTTGGAGAAAGGGTGGCACAAGGTGGCAGCTGGTAGCTGTCCCCCCTGCTCTGGAGCTGCAGTGGAAGCAGCTGGCCCCTCCTCTGAGGAGATGAGGTGGACACTGCTGGTGAGGCAGGGAGGGATGTTGCCAAGCCGGTTGGACGTGCTGGCCTTGCCCCTTGAGCTCAGTGGCAGCAGGAGCAGCTCCTCTTTGGAATTACCCTGGCCTGTGGAAAGGATTCCTGCCCCTGGGAGTGTCCTGGAGACCCTTTGAGTCAGGAGAGAGAAGTAAGGGGAAAAGGAGTGAATTTGGAGGCTCCCTGACAAAGCAGCATCCAGCTGCACGACGTTTCCATTTGCAGACACATCCCAGTCTTGCCTGAGACATAAAGAAAACAATCAAATATCCAAAAGAAATAAGCAGAACTGTCACTTGTTTTCCTCTGGGCACTAAATAACCTTTCCTCAGACTTTCTGCAGGCCTGTGCTGCCAGGCAAGGCACACACTACTGCACTGATGGCTGGCCAAGGTAAGTTTGGCTGAACTGAGCCCAGCAGCCCCAGTTCTGGCTCTTTCTTGAGCTCTTCTTTCTTGGTGGTGCAGCTTCCTTAGGCTAAGCAGCAGTTTGGAGGCAGCTGCATACTGGGAGGTGTGGGCACACAGAGCTTCTCCAGGCCCTGCCACCAGCTGTCCATGCAGGGCTGATGGGGACAGTTGGGAACCACTTTATAGGCTGGAAGGGACCTTCAGAGGTCATCTGGTCCAACCCTGCTGTTTGCAGGGACACCTGTAACTAGATCAGGTTGCACTGAGCCCCAAACAACCTGACCTGGGATGGTCCCAGGGATGAGACATCTCCCTCCTCTCTGGGCAACCTGTTCCAGTGCTACACCCTCCTCCCTCTGAAAAATGTCCTCCTTCTATCTAGTCTAAATCTCCCTTCTTTTGTTTAAACCATTGCCCCTTGTCTTATCTCACTGCACTCCTTACCTCAGCAAGGGCTACTCAGGTCAGTGAGTGCCCTGTGTGGCATGGCTTGTAAAACTGCTGCAGATGTCCTCTCTTGCCTTCAGTTCTGAGAACCCAGCCCTTTCTCAGCATTTCTGGGAAATGCTGCTTTCTTGAGAAGAGGAAGGAGTGGTATTGCAAGGGCACAGCTGTTGACCACAGAGTTAGTAGAATCAGTTGGGAATCAAATGCAGAACTTGTGAATGCCTCCCTGCTTGCTCCAGAGGTCTGAGCACACCTTTCCCTCTCAGGGACCTCGAGGTGCTCTAGATGCCATGCCATGACCAGAAGGATAGGGTGTTTTGGGGTTTTTATGGTTGTTTCTGGGCTTTACAGTGTTTGGGGCAGGGAGGGTGAAGGCCAGGGGGCTGCTTCCTAAGGGCTTGCTCTCTATCAGCTGGAAGAAGAGCAGGCTGGGCTGCATGGCCTGGTACAGCTGGTGTAGGGGATGAGTAGTTGCTGGTGAGATGGTGAGTTTGACAGCTCTCCCACAGGGCAGCTGTTGGGGTTGTCAGGAAGTGGCTGGGGAAGGATCAGCTCCTGTAAGACCTGGTAGTGTCTAGAAGGAGCCTCAGAGGTGGGACACTGGCTGGCAGCTCTCAGGGACAGCCCGAACTCCCGTTCTGGACTATCCCTCGTTGTCTGGTGTTGCACTACCACCTAGTGGTAACAGCAGCCAAACTCCTGCCCTCCAGGTTAATTCTTCCTGTTTCTCCTTTTTTTCCCTCCCTAGAAACGATCCCAACCTCTGGAGTTTATCGATCCCTTGGCCAACAAAAAGCCCAGGATCTCCCACTTGGCTCACAGAACTCAACCCACTTTCAATGGGAAACTAAATTCCTCCAACGGGAAGGATGCTCCTGCCCCTCCCCTGCCTCCAGCTCTCCCAGAGTCGGTGAGCTCCAGCTCCAACCTCCCTCTGCTGGAGCTGCCGAGACCTCACGATCCCCTTTCAGATGTCAGCAATGACTTGACTCACAACGGCAGAGACTGTGAGAACCCCGAGCCAGCTGACAGACTGACTCATCCTTTGGCAACAGACTGTCCCCAAAGCAGCAAGCACAATTGCAGCTCCTATGTAAAAAGCAAGAAAAAATCCAAAAAGCACAAAGACAAGGAAAAAGAAAGGAAGGAGAAGAAGGCTGAAGAGAAATGCAAAGAGGAGAAGCAGGACTGTGAAGTAATAAAAAATGCTGACTTAGTTCATGTTCCCCAGGAGCAGGTCCCAGGTATGTATGCTCCCAGGTGGCCTCTATGGCTTGTGCTGAGGCTCTGGGGGATTCCTCCTCTCTTTCTGTCTCCACATGGTTAACAAAATTTCCTCCTAATATCTGACCTAAACCTCTCCTGACAGAGCTTAAGCCCAGGTGGCACAGGCTTCAGCTCTGCCAGGGGAGCTTGAGGTTAGATATTGGGAGGAAATTTTGGACAGAGAGAGAGAGCAACCAGACCCTGGGAATGGCCTGCCCAGGGGGAGGTGGTGGAGTCACCATCCCTGGAGGGGTTTAGGATGAGATTGGATGTGGCACTTAGTGCCATCACAGTGGTGTTGGGTCAAGGGTTGGACTTGATGATCTTGGAGGTCTCTTCTGTGAAACACCCTCCCTGTCCCTACCTGCAAACCAAGCAACTCTTCCTCTCCAAAGAGGATATCAGGTTTTTCCTGTTTCACCTTTCATGCTGTTTGGAGCTGCCTCAGCCTGTGTCATGTTTCTCCCTGTTGAAATTAAAAGCTGTATTAATATGTGGGGATGAAAGGAGAGACATCAAGATCTGTT
>VWZX01000872.1:68070-89784 GCA_013399015.1 Galbula dea | reverse complement strand
CGATTTTCTATGTGTTGGGATGCTCTAATCTTGAGCTCGGAAGAAGTGATTCTTGAATGTTAACCAACTCTCCTGGGCCCCTTAATCTTCTAGTACCCTGTCCTGTGAGATTATCAAAGATAAGGGGGTCATTGGGAGTAGTCAGCATGGGTTTACCAANCACTAAACTGGGTGGAGTGGCTGACACACCAGAGGGTTGTGCTGCCAATCAGCGTGACTTAGGCTGGAGAGCTGGGCAGGGAGAAATTGAATGAAATTCAGCAAGGCCAAGTGTTGAGTTTTGCACCTGGGAAAGACCAACCCATGTATGAGTATAGGTTGGGGACTGACCTGCTGACCTCTTGGAAAGCAGTGAAGCGGAAAGGAGGCTGGGAGCCCTGGTAGATGGAAGGATGACCAAGAGGCAGCAGTGTGCTCTTGTGACCAGGAGGGCCAATGGGATTCTGGGGTGTATTAGAAGGGGTGTGGTTAGTAGGTAGAGAGAGGTTCTTCTCTCCCTTTACTCTAACCTGGTGAAGCTGCATCTGGAATCTTGTGTCCAGTTCTGGACCCCTCAGTTGAAGAAGGATAGGGAACTGCTGGAGAGAGTCCAGCACAGAGCCACCAAGATGATGAAGGGGGTGAAATATCTTCCTGATGAGGAAAGGCTGAGGGAGCTGGGTCTCTTTGGTTTGGAGAAGAGGAGAAAAAGGGGTGACCTCTTTTATGCTTTTAAATGTGTTAAGGGTGAGTGTCAGGAGGATGGGCTCGGGCTCTTCTCAGTGAAGCCCAGTGACAAGACAAGGAGCAGTGGTTGTAAGCTGAAGCACAGAAGGTTCTGTGTGAATACGAGAAAAAAATTTTCCCAGTTGAGGATCCAGAGCACTGAAAGAGACTGCCCAGAGTGGTTGTGGAGTCTCCTTCTCTGGAGATACTCAAAACCCACCTGGACGCGCTTCTGTGTGACCTGGTGTAGGGAATCCTGCTGTGTCAGGGGGTTTGGGCTAGATGATCTTTCGAGGTCCCTTCCAACTCCTAACGTTCTGTGATTCTGTGGTATAAATACTGAAACTTGTTTGTGGTAAATGGTCACCTCAAACTTAGACTGATAGTAGCAATTTTCCATACCATTCTGTTTTTTCTCGTTGTATATTGTATATATTAAGGTAAACACATAGCCAGATTTTTTTTATTTATTTATTTACAGATTTTGCTGTGTTTCTGTCACTTCAGCTTCTTGTTCCTTATTAAGACTTCAGAGATACAAACCAGTAGCTCAGTAATTGCTTTCTTGAATCTGCCTTTAATAATTACATTTAGTAAAGCTGTATCGAAAATTAGAAAGGCAGAGACTAATGGAAAACTAGATTTTTCACTGAATTAGAAAGCAAGACAATCCATATATTGACAACATTTCAAGTTGAAACAGATCAGGAAAACTGTTTTGGACTGTCTGTGCAAAGAGGCAAACGCAGGCCTGATGTGCAGTGGCATCTGCATTTTATACAGGCAGAGAAACTGTAAGAGATTTCATGTAAATAGGTGTCTTGAGAGGGGACAGTACAATCTGATTTGGAAGCAAGTCACTTGAGGTTTTTTTCAGTCAGTGAACCTCTTTTTTCTTCACATTAACAAAAAGTCAAGAAAGTACAACTTTTCAACTATTAAAATACCTTGAAATGGGAAGTGAGAGAAAGAGGAAACATGTTAAGTTCTTATTTTAGACTGGACCATAATCTGTGGAAGACTGTTAGCTGAGGTTGATATGACAGTGCTGTGAGCCAGTTTGTATGAAGTGGGTGGATGAAAGAAGTTACTGAGTCACTGTTTAGTCATTAGTGGGACTTTTCACTAAAAATACAAGGTATTTGAATTCCCATTTTAAGAACAAGCAAAACCATGAAAACTGTTTTCAGGCTTCTATTCCTGAAATGTTGAATATTGTAAATGCCTTGTTACAAGCAGGCAATAAGCCTGTTTATTTATTTATTCTTTATGCTTTGTGGTACCTTAACATTTAAAAAAAATCCAAACAAACAACTTTAAACTGTATACAGGTCTTGCCGTGTAAATAGAACATCTTGCAGTTATATACTGTTAGTTGGATGTAAAAACTTGTGCTTAGAACGTTTGTATTTTAAACCAGGTTTATTTACTGTTCTGTCTCCACATGCTTTTCATTTTAATGTAGTAACTGAGCTATTTTGTTTATTAAGATCATTCGGATATCTTTGGATCTTCTGTAGTGTTCTGAGACTAGGCTTTGCTTCAGTTACCTGCTAAATAGGCACTGTGCCTAACAAAGATTGTGTTTCTATTTTCTGTAGTTTTGGAGACCTTTATTTTTAACCAACAGTACAGTGCCACTTGCATGCTACACATTTAATAATAGTTTGCTTTGACAGCGTAATGATTTCTTCTGATGCTTTTTAGGACAGACAGAATTGGGCACATGTCTTGCCAGAGTCTTTGTAAAGTTTAGGTTATTGCACATCAGTAGAGCATAGATCCTGTGATTTTATGACATTGTGGATGAATTTCAAAAAACATGGGAAGAGAGAGGTTTACTTGTTCAGGTTTATACAGTTTATTTATTGGATATTAAGTTAATTTTACTGTAAATTTTCAACTTTCATTATGTTTCATTGAGCATATGTTGATGGTTTGAAGGTTTCTGGACATAGAGAAGCATCAATTTTCTCTTGCTAAGGACGTCATGTTAAATCCTAATCACATAAGATGGAATTTAAATAGGAACTTCTGCTGTGTTATATAGATGTATCAATCAGTGTGTAATTTTAAGTGCACTATTGATACATACTGGTAAACTGATAAGCTTTTTCATTAATCCAGAATGTTGACATATGAAGACTGCACGTTGTTGCTTGTTAGTTTTAAAACCTTTGTTGAGGCAGTGTGCTGTATTGTTCAGTGTTAACAATAAAAACAACCATACTAGATCACCAGCAATCTGAGAAATTCACTCTTGTTTGTAGAACTCATAAAAGATAATATTATCCTTGTTAGGAATGGAAATAATGAATGTATAAGAAAACATTGCAGGAGTCAAAGAGGAAATGGAGAGAACCATAAAGTTAAGGCAAGTTTGAGATTTCTTCCCAGCTCTCTCTTGAACTGCCATTTGATCAAACCAGCATTATTTGTAATTTAGGAAGGATTTTGTCATTTGTGAGTAAATTACTGTTTGAACAGTGACTTTTGAACCTTACATTTTTCCTGTACCAGGTAGGAAAGATGAAAGCCTCCTAAGAAGAGAAATAGTATGAATTTAATGGTAATATCTATCATCTCTCATCCCAGCCATCTTCTTCAAAATAACAGGACTTTTTCAATCTATTCATTAATGACCTGGATGAGGGAACAGAGTGTGCTCTGTCAGCAAGTTTGCTGATGACACTGAACTGGGTGGAGTGGCTGACACACTGGAGGGTTGTGCTGCCATTCAGCTTGACTTAGAGAGGCTGGAGAGTTGGGCAGGGAGAAGTTGAATGAAATTCAGCAAGGCCAAGTGTTGAGTTTTGCACCTGGGAAAGACCAACCCCATGGATCAGTATAGGTTGGGGACTGACCTGCTGACCTCTTGGAAAGCAGTGAAGTGGAAAGGAGGCTGGGGGCCCTGGTAGATGGAAGGATGACCAAGAGGCAGCAGTGTGCTCTTGTGACCAGGAGGGCCAATGGGATTCTGGGGTGTATTAGAAGGGGTGTGGTTAGTAGGTAGAGAGAGGTTCTTCTCTCCCTTTACTCTAACCTGGTGAAGCCGCATCTGGAATCTTGTGTCCAGTTCTGGACCCCTCAGTTGAAGAAGGATAGGGAACTGCTGGAGAGAGTCCAGCACAGAGCCACCAAGATGATGAAGGGGGTGGAATATCTTCCTGATGAGGAAAGGCTGAGGGAACTGGGTCTCTTTAGTTTGGAGAAGAGGAGAAAAAGGGGTGACCTCTTTTATGCTTTTAAATATGTGAAGGGTGAGTGTCAGGAGGATGGGCTTGGGCTCTTCTCAGTGAAGCCCAGTGACAAGACAAGGGGCAATGGTTGTAAGCTGAAGCACAGAAGGTTCTGTGTGAATACAAGAAAAAATTTTTCCCAGTTGAGGATCCAGAGCACTGGAAGAGACTGCCCAGAGTGGTTGTGGAGTCTCCTTCTCTGGAGATATTCAAAACCCGTCTGGATGCGCTTCTGTGTGACCTAAGTGTCAGGGGGTTTGGGCTAGATGATCATTTGAGGTCCCTTCCAACTCCTAACATTCTGTGATTCTGTGCTTTACAGAAACAACGGTTTTAGGATATCATTTGATAAATCAGAATAAATTTAACTGTTTGAGGTAGTTACTTCCCAAAGCTGAAGGGCAGGTTGCTGTTTGATAACAAAAAACTTCATGAATTTGTTGACAGAGGAAAAGTCATGAATGTGTAAGTGGATCTTGTAATTGTCTTTCACAAAATGAGCAGAGACGAGGAGGCAGGGCTTTTTGTCTTTTTGCGTTTCGTCCTGACCTGTAAAGGGTTTTCATTTAGGTTGGCAGAGGCCCAAGGACGGCCAGGCACACTGTGCCTCTCCCCCAGCTGAAGGCAGGGCCAGCATAGATCACATTGCACAGGGACTTGTCCTATCATGTTTCAGCTTTCTCTACTACATCTCTGGGCCCCAGCTCCAGTGTTTATCTAATGTAGACTTTCTAATGAAACTATCAAATAGGCCAGATTTGGCATTAGATCTGGTGATAGTCTTGTTTTTCTAGAAAAAAATAAGTAAGCTTTGCATGCAGTAAGTTTTCATTGGATTTTTTGAGGAAAATATAGAAGGAAAAGATTTTTTTGAGAAGAAATAGAAGGACATTGGTAGATGATGTTATTTTCAGTGCAAGGAAGATCTGGGAATAAGATTATACATTTTACAATTTTAATTTCTGTTTCTGATGCATAGAATTTTACAAGATACTTATTTTGCAGATTGATGCAGTGACACATATTAGGGGAAGACTTTTTTGAAATCCAGTGTATTGGGTGGTATGTACATAAAGCCACAAGTATCAAAAAGCATGTAAATCCTAGTGTTTTCCTGAAATTATAGCTATTACTCGTCTCACTGTAAGCTATAGTGATACCTTCCTTTAAGACCATTACAAATCCTATCAATCTTCACTGTCATAAATGTTATCTTCAGTTTTAGTGGGGCATTATGATTTTGTATAGGATTAGTGGTCAAGATCTTAAAAAGCTAACATGTAGTATAGGAATAAGAAAACAACCCTTCTAATACTATCTGTTTTTTACCTACACATTGTAATGAATTGTTTTGCTTTATTTTCTGTGGTCTTAAAGAATAATTGGATGACTTTGTTCTGCTTAAATATCCTCCACTGATTTCATTCAGTATTTGTTAACAATTACAGTTATTAAGTTTTGAGGAAAAATAACTTTATTCCTTTTATGTATTTCAAGAATACCGGAAGTGTAAATACTATTTGATGATTTTTCAGTTACATAGCATCAGCATATACCAAAAGCACTGGCTAGAGCAAAACTCTGCAGTGGTTCATGGTTTTTCAGATTAATATATTTTTTAAGACTTTTCTTCTTTCATGAAGTAGAGAAGCAAAGAGATATATTTCACTGAGAGTCTTCTTCCTCAGACTACCTCTTTCCTCAGGTAGTAAAATCAATACTACATTTTATGGAATACCTTTTGTATTTCCTCCTCCACTTCTTTAGTATAACCTGGAAGAAGAAGTTGAGAAATATTTGATCTACATGTAGATCCAGTGGTCCCTGTAGCGCTACAGCTTCTAAAGTTAAATCACCTAGATGCCAGCATCAACAGTGCATGGAGGAGCTGACTTCAGAAGATATTTTGACTTGTGTGTGCGCTTGCTGGGACTGGTGGTGGTTTGTTGCTTTCTTTTGTTTTGGTATGGTTTGTTTGGGGATTTTTGCCGGGGGTGGGGAGGTTTGGCATGCTGAAGTGGGATGCTCAAAGTAGGTTTTCATAGGAAAAAAAGAACCAAACAAGTTGTTCAACATTGCGGAAGTACTTGCATTTTTAGATCTAAAGTTTCCCAAGTGACTGTGATGTTACCTAACCATGATGTACCATTTCCCTTAATCTCAAGGCCATACTTTCAGTACATACACTTTTTGTGACTTGTTAAATTCTGTAATAGACTCCCACAACAACTTCTGCTATATTAGCTTTTCCCCTAATCCCTACCCAGAGGCTCTCAACTACGTCACCCCCAACTGCAAGCACTGGACAGTCCAACCCCTCCTTTACACACAGTGCTACACCTCCACATTGCTTGCTCTGCCTGCCTCTCCTGAAAAGCCTGTAACTGTCCATCAAAGCACTCCTGTTACAGGAGTCTTCCCACCAGGTCTCACTTAGGCCAAATTTGCCATAGCTCTGGGACTGAGCCAAAGCTCAGCTCCTCTCGTTTGTTCCTCAGACTGTGAGCACTAGTGTAAGACATTTGTGCTCCACTGCACGTGGTACTTCGTGAAACAGACGGAAAGCCCTCATTAGCAGACTATCACTCAAACCTCATCTTGCTGTCCCAGTTAACAAGTCACAAAAAGCATTACCATTTCCCTTAATCTCAAGGCCATACTTTCAGTACATACGCTTTTTGTGACTTGTTAAATGTTCTGCTCCGCAACATCATAGCAGCTCCTGAACTGTAGAAAAGTATTCTGTAGGCTTGAAATTTACCCTAACTTTGTGGATATGCCATAAAGTTTCCATCAGTACAGATACATTGTAAAAATGACAGAGCATCAGCATTGCTGATGCCATTGGAAAACCTGGACTATGCACGTACTCTGTGCAAAGTTTTGTTAGGAGATAGTCTTTTTTCCAGAAGTTTATGGGTTGGCCAAATTTGCCTCCCAGCTGTCTTCATGGTTTTCTTGTCCACTGCTTGGAGGAATTTGTGTGAAAGGGTTTGGGGTTTGTGTTATGTTGGGTTTGGGATTTTGATTGGGTTTTTTTGCATGGGTAAAATGAAATATTTTTCTGTAAGTATATGTTTTTATCTGAGCTGTAACTTTCTAAAAATATTTTTTATATGAGCCGCATATCTGGTATGGAAACTCTAAACCCAAAAGTTAAAGGTTGGCAAACTTTAAGTAGCTAAGAGCAGTCTTGTAATGGAAAATATTATTCGAATTACTCCCAGCACTGCTATTAATTCCTATAATACATTTCATTAAATTAACTCCATCTTAGGTCCTCTTCAAACATTATTGAGATGTTAACTAGAAACAGCAGTAGTGTGCTTGAGCTGCAGCGTGAAGCAAGCTGGTGAGGAATCAGCTGATGCAAGGTGAAAGTCCATTCTGTCTGCCTTCGAATTTCTTACCTGTGAAAGACATATGTGGATGAAAGAAAAGGTGAGTAGGGATAAAGTCTGTACATAAAGATGAGCAGTTGATTTCCTGAGACAGCTGGAGTTAAGATGGCGCCTCATACACATAGGATAAAAAAACTTGTATTTTCTCTGCCCTGTAAATAGAAAAGTAGCACTTTCTGTAAATATGTTGAAGAATCAATTTTTGCTGCAACTAAGAACTTAAAATAAGTAAAGTTTACATTCATTCTGCAGGGAGGTACTGGAAACTCACAATAATATAGCCTTTTTTAACAAAAAACCCCATATTTAAAGAAGTTATTTATGGCAGTGTTTGTATGAGTAGAAATGGGAGAAGTTTTTCTATTCAGTACAGAAGGTGAGAACCAGGAAAAGGCCAAGATTCAGTGAGGTTTGTATAGTGGGAGTGAAGTGTTCACTAATTCATAATAAGGGAAAACGAAAACTTGAAGCCTCAGAATGAGGAAGGGAGTGAGATCTCTGACAGTATCACATAGTGACTTCTTATTGATTATCTGTCATTTTTTTCTTGGTAAAACTTTTGAATTTGTCCAGAAATTTAAGGGTTTAAGGTATTTAAACAGGGGGGGGGTTGTTATATCTGCAGGTGATGAATACCCAGAACTTTATAGTACAGTAAATGAAGATTTCTTTTATGTGCAAGAACTAGGACATGAAGTGTGGCTCTCAAATTTTCCCTAAAAATGAGTATATATGGCTATTGTTTCCTCACAGTGTTGTGTTTGGGAATCTACTAGCTTTTATTGCTGAAGTGTTCAAGCCAAGTTAGTTCTTCAGTACTCTGTGCTTAATTGTCTCTCTAATGTTTTTGTTCTTTGAGGAGAAGACAGTCACAGATTTTTAAACCAATAAATGATACTTTTTGACTCTGGTGTTCTAGTTAACATTCAAAGAGATTGGTGCCTTGTGTTATCTTCAAGCAAGTGTCAGCAATTAAACATTTAGCACCATTTTCAATCATCCGTTGCCCGTCATTTTGTTTGCAGTATGCACTTTTATTTCCACATTTCCAGCATCAGACTCAATTTTTAACTTATTTTAAATCTATCTGAAATGTATTGGGTACTTAGTACTTTATCTGGCTGAATACATGTGCTGGCATGTGATTACTTGATGTTTGCCTCACTATCTTCCAAGTGATTGAGAGGCCAGATGCAAATTAACATCATTCTTGCTGAATCGATGTTCATTGTCTTTGAAATCATAAATATTTAATTGTACAACCAGTGTTATCTGATAGGTTATTCAATCTTGTATTGCAAAATTGCTAATAGGATACTTTAATTATATATATTATCCTAGATATTGGTTTGTACTAGTATTTCTACTGTCTTTGAATCTGTACAGTATGTTGACATAATTGCATTGGATGTAGTCTCCATAAGCAGTTTAAATGTTGCCTTTTCTCAGACATGGGTGTTCGGGTCAAATTCTGTGCTGCCTTAGCTCTTCTACTAATGTCAGTACAGTTCTGCCTGAAGAGTCTGTGATTCAGCTACTTGCTGTCTTTTACCCTATAACTCTTAAGGAAAGCAAATTAGGAAATCTTTTTCTCTCTTTCCTGCATTGTTCCCTTTTGTTCAAGTCAGATCCGAGCCCTGCATCCCTCTGAACTTCATATTTACCCTGCTGCCTTTTGTGGGATGCCTGCACCTTGCAGACTGCTGCTCTGACAGACGTACCCAGGATAGAGCCAGGCTGGCCCCCTTTTCACTGAGCTTTGTCCAGACTTTGCTGTGAATTGTGCAGCTTGTGCTGTTTGTACTGCTGCTACTGTGACACTGCCAGCAGTACCTAAACTATTTTAAATCTATCTCAGAAATGTCTACATTCACTGTGGCCACCAAATCAACTACAATGTAAATGCTCTATTAGTCACAGATTGTAAATTCAGAAGCTTAAAAACTTAAATCTTCATTTGGGCACAATATTTTATAGTTTTTGGGCATGGCTTCTGATTGCTTTCGTTGCATTTTCTTCACTAGCAGTGCTGAGCTTGTCACTTCCATTCTCTCTACCTTCCTTGCATGTGAAGAACCATCTGGTTTTCTGCAGTTTTATGTATCAATAGTGACATCCTGGTAACCAGTTTCAGGTCTGTTTCGGTCACGGCAGGCTTAGTGCAGTAAGAAATGAAACTTCTGTGTAACTATTTGAGCTTATTTCTTCATCCCACTTTGAATTACCATTCAAAAGAAATTAACCAAGGGAAACCTTTGGTGTGTGAAATGACATTCTTTGATAAATTGATGACAGCTTCTCAGAAGTGAGTGCTGATTTTTGAAATAGTGCTGTCTGTTACACATAAGAATAAAACAGATAGCAAACAATAGTAGAGGTAATTAGATTTCCATTTTAGAAGGCAGACCAATGCTAATTTAGTGAAAGTTTGAGTGAGTTAACTCTTTGAAATGAAGTGCCTGAAAATGTTGCATGCATGCTGACTGCTCATCTTATTAACAGAATAAAATTTGAATCCTCCATTTTGGAGCTGAGTAAAGGCTAATTCTAATATTTAAATGTAATATATGAAAGATCTTTGCTAGGCTGCACAGACGTTTAGATGGAGTCACCTACTTTGACTACTGCTCTTGAAAAAACGATTTGGATGAGCTACTTGTGTTAACAAGTAAAGAGGAACAGAACCTTCTCGGATGGATTACTGCAGAGACCCTAACAGGAAAAGATGCAAGGTGGATATCCAATGTTTCTTTCCCGTGGTATTTACTCACCATGAGGAATGTGGAGCTGGTTTTTAATAGCTTATGTATTCTGTAACCTGTCTGAATACTATTGTGTTTCATGTTCTTATGTTTCATTAGTCACTAGCAGAGGAAAAGGCTCAATTCGTATATGAATTCCATGTTAGACATACCATGGAATGTGAGACAATATAAAGCCAACTCCTTTCAAGTGTAAAGCTCATCATCCTGCTGCATGTATACTTTTTTAATGTGTTTTTTGACATCATTAGATATTTTTATTGTGAATGAAACATGGAGGTCTCGGGTGGCCCAGATGTTCTCTAGATAGCAAATACAAGTGCAAACAAAGTAACAGAGACTTAAGTTTCTAGAAAAAATTTGAACTTGTGTCTAGCTTCTTACAAAAAGGAATTTCTTGGAGCTAGTTGGCTGCAATATGAAGGCACTTCCATTGTGGTTAGAAGTTGTGTACTGCCTTGGGAAGTGAGAGGAGTCTTAGACTCTCCAGAGGATTTTCTGACAAAATAGAAGAGTCCTTCTGTTGCATCAAACTTTGAATTCATCTATTTTCATGTAAATATACTTTTGTCATCAGTTATTTTTTGCAATATTCAATTATTTTATCCTAGTGTACTATTTCTATTGGAAGTTCATGTTTTCCATAGAAAGGCTCATGATTGTTCCATTAGTAGAACACTTCCAATAGGGGTCATTGAGATGATCCAATGGACAAATAGAGCAGAGCAAGCTAACTTTTGTCTGTGTAACTGTAGTCATTAGCATGTGTTAGGAACTTTTTTCAGTAGAAGATCAACACATTTTTCCTTAATTTTCTTTCTAAGGAAGTCAGCCAAATAGTTGACCGTGATTACAATGAGATTTTTAACAGAGTATAATCTGTGTTACAGTTGTGCTCCGCAGGGCTAATAAAGAAAAATACCACAAGCAAGTCACATCTCATAGCTTCTTGATTTGGTTACAAATTAGATTTCCATAGTCAGTGTTTTGCTGGCAGGGGAGAGGCTTTTTAGCTTGGAAAGCCAAGTAAGTTATTTTTCAGGAAATGACAGAGAAGTTCCTATGGGATTTTATGAAACATGTGTTTGGAAAAGATTGGTTTAAAGAGAGTTGAAAAAGTCAGAAAACTACTTACTCTTAGATGTCAGCTACTCTTTCATTCAACAGTGACAGCTCTGTAGAAGCCTCCCTTGAGCTTCCCATCTTGTAGGAATTACAAAACTGTCTGACTGGGTTGCAGTATAAATTGTTTTACTGCCTCTTCCTCTAAACCCAAAGAAATACAGCATATGCTTCTCAGCGACCATCTTCAGAAAGAATACTCCCAAGTCCTATGCATGCCTTTTATGTGTAATTTCTGTGAACCCTGTGCCATTCTGTGAGTGGAGGAGGCCCATTCTGCAAAAAAGTGTTGGAGAGGGAATTTCCTTAATTAATATATAATATTGGTGGGAAAGACAAACTGCATGCCAAAACGTTCTTGAAGAGACTTTGGTCTGTTTTAGGTAGGTACAGGTACCAGTAGCGCTGGTGAGTGTTAATGAAGAGACAGATTTTTCAGTAAACAAAATTAGTAAGGAGACATTTGAAGTAGGAGCCACATTTATAAGAACATGTGCTTGTGATTGTTGTTAGGTACAGATTTTATTTTTTATTATTATTTTAATTTTATTTTTTTTTAGTAATGAAGGTCCAAGTTCGATTGCAGTAACATGAGATTTGACAGGAGGAGTCTGTGAAACAACATGCTTGTCCTCTCAATAGGTTTATGTCACAGTAGAAAATCTATTTATTGTGTTACAAAAACCATAAGGCTGCTTCTTCAGGCCACAAGGGATCAGGTAACTGCTTCACAAAATCCTGCAGTGAATGTTTCACTTTGCTGACATGGTCTTTCTCCTTCACAGACTCTGGACAAAGCAATGTCGTAGTTACATAATGTAAAGCTTTGTTTTCAATAGTTAATAAAACTATGTACTTCAATATTTGGGACTAAGTGAAACAGTCTCATTTCATATAATATATATGACAGTGCTTGGGGTAGGGGAAAGGGGCTGTTTGTGGTTCCAACCGATCTTTTGAGCTGATTTAAGGTAAGTACATTTTGTAATGGATTATGCAATGGATCTGTATCTCTTCAGGGCCCCTCAGTAAAAGTGAAAAACTTGTGTTTAGTAAAGCTGTATGGCTGAAGGTTCGAGTAGAGGCACAGCAAGCAGTTGCCCTGGTCAGGGAGGTGGAGGTAGCTGTAGGCTCATTGTCTGCCTGAGAGGACTGGTCCTCCAAACATCTGTGCTAGCTGAGCTGCGCATGCACAGTTCCTGCTTTCTGCCTGCTCTCATGGCCATCAGGAAAAACAGTTCTGCTTGGAAGGACAGCTGCTAGAAAACACTTTCAGCTCAGTCCCTGTTCAACCTTCACCCCCCAACATTCTGATTATTCTGTTTCCAGTGGCTAATCTTTCACTTATTTTCCTTTACCACCTCTTCAGCCACTTTCATCCCTTCTCACAACCCTAGCAAAACCAAATGGAGCAAACTGAGTTCTTCAGGCCTGTTCTCCTTTCTTTACTGTGCTTTAACTTGTTTCTCGGTTCTGCAGCAGGAAGGGGGCCATTTCCTTACGGGAAGACCATGCAGGAGCGTGCGTAGGGGCTGCTTGTAAAGAATGTCGAGAGCTATTGCTACAGAGAGGAGGCAAAGTTGAAAGCATATAGAAGCAACCTACTTAAGGCACAGAAGGTCTTAATCTCAGTAAGTGGACATGATGAGGATAAACCAAAGTAAACAGTCTGTGCAGGAGCAGGGAGAACTAGAACTGTGGGAAATGTTGTTGGAAATGGGAGGAAAAGGGAGAATTCACTTGCCTCATGAGTCATGTCAGCCTGGCTCTGTGCCCTTGACCTCCCCTATGCCCACTGCAGAACTGAGGTTTGCTGCCCCTACTTTCAAAGGATTAAGTCAGAATAAGTGAATTTGTTTTCATTTGGGGGATAGGAAGATAGAGTTTTATCAAGGCTGCTCTGAAGTTTGAGTTCACTCTGAATACTGTCCTCATCTCCACCTCTGCTCTGAGTACATTCAGATGTATGAAGCCTTGCTATGAAGCACTTACACCCCCGAGATACCAAATTGCTGCTGCAGCTAAATGCAACTCTGGTTACCACACCCACACCCTCCGCAGATGCTGTCACTGATTCTGTGCAATATTATTTTCCCCTGATCATTTGGTTGGAAACAGGTGGTGTCATCTTTTGATCTGTACTATGTGCTGTGGTCGTCTTCTAGCCATAGCACAACTGAGTCAGAAAATGTGCCATTGTCTGGACCGTAATGAAACACTAAACACGTGGAAATCCTATTAGTGTTTCATGGACCATGGCTGTCATTTCATTTGCTCCGAAATTCCTTCCATACAGCCATGACAAAGGTTTTAAGGTTTAGTTCTTGACACTTGGAATGCATTAACTGTTCCTCAGGCAAGTCTGTCAAGCATACTGAAGCATCTAACAGGTTGTATTTATTTCTGTAAGTAATATATTAAATAGAACTAGTGTTGGTAAGCTTGGTCTTGAGAAAGAAGAGTATAGTGCTGCAATTTAGTTGGGTTTCCTTTCCTGATGAATGTTAGACAAATGTATCTATTTTTTGTAAACTCTTTCTGCTTCTTTTTTTTCTTATCTAATTCTAAACAAGGCTGCCTCATATCTCTTTCTCAACTGTAATTTTTCAGAAGTTCATATACTTTTTAATTCATTTTCCATGTATAAATATATACAAAATGATAGTATTTATTTACTATCATGATAGACTATGTAGTTAATTTTCCATTAATGAATGTAAAAGTGCCATCTGTGTATTCCTCATGTAATAGGTAACAAGGCTGAGACATTACTGTTCTTGTTAAGTTTTCCTCCCTACCTCTGGTCATATTTGTTATTCTTGCCTGTGTTTTTTGTTAAAGTGGTCATTCTGGGTTTTTGAAACAGCTACTCGAGCTGCATATTTTCATGCCGTAGTACCAGATAAAAGATGTCCTTTTTGTATCCAGTGTAAGCATTTGACATAAGTAATAACTGAAAGAGGACAGTATCACTGTTATTTACCACAGAGTTCTTGATGTGCATCTATAACACCAGTGGGCTTACAGGAAGAGTTACATAGGTTTTGTATATCTTATGTATTCCTATTTTCTTCCATTTGTGCTTTCTGTTTTGGAAATTCACAGTGGTACAGTACAGTTTACCCTTGTATAATCCAATTCAGTTACTACATAGTATTGTCCAGTTTCTCCAACAAGAGAAATGTCAGTATTCTTCTTGAAAATAGTGAAAAAGTTGACATATGCTAATGTTCAGAAATTGATAAATTCAGGAAAATAGCAAAATCAGACATGCTTGACAACAATAAGAAATGAAGAAAATGGTTTCCAAAATCTGAATATAATCCATATGATTGGAACAAAGTGGAGGCAGAGGGACAAAAAACCAAAAAGGATGGAAAAGTGTTATGTTTTGTTTGTTTGTCTTTTTGTTTAAAAAAATCATATGTAATTCTGTTTTGTAGTCAGACTTGAAATTTTTTTCTTTCTTATTAACATTAGCTTTAGGAATTCTTCTTGAAGAGCTTATTCACAGGTTTGATGGTTATGAATTGCAGTTGCAGATCTGCTGTTCTGCTAGGTAAAAGATCAACATTATTCACACAGATATCAAACCCAAAGGTGTTTGTCCCATACATCATTTATGTGGGTTAAGCTGTGTTGGAGGAATGCTTTTAATGGATAATGATCTTCTTTCTGGTTTTGTGCAGACATCACTGATAACTGTTGCAGCACTAACCAAGAAAGGTGAGACATTTCTAGTTTCAAAGGACTCATAAGGGGTTTTGTAATTGGTGTCTTCATATTTATGATCATGTGTGTCCAGGTCAGGAGCAAACCTTTCAGTGCAGTGTAGTTTCTCCGATGTCAATGACTGTGAGAAACCATTTTTCTTGTTTTATTCTGTGATTAGTTGTTGCATTTTTCATTTAACTAACTTTTACTTTAAAAAAGTCATGTCTTTTCAGAGTTATCCATTCATAGAACATGAACATTTTTAAAAGAAAAGTAATTTCCTTTCAGTGTTGCATTTTTTCCCCCATAGTTCTTCTGTCTTTATTTTGGCACCTTCAACTATGTTCACCAGTTTCCTTACATTGTTTTTCTGTCAGGGCCTGCAGTTGCTCAATTAATTAGTGTGAGATTTTTCTATAGCTATTTTTAATCCATGAAGAGATCCTATTGCTCTCAGAAGCTAATGTGTCTTTCTGTCTTTCACACAAAGCCATGTCATTATATGAAATAGTGCTACAGAAACTCACTTCTGTGCTTTTAGTTTACTCTTGTGAACTGTGATCTTGTAAACAGTGAGAAGGCAAACCTTGAATTTATGTTTTCTAAATAAAATCATTTAATAATATGCATTTCATAAACACAATGTTATTTCACTTACTTGCATTTCTGCTTTATAAAATATTTTGTAAATCGATGTAATAGATTTGTGTTAAATGAAAGCATTTACAGATCATTCATTTATTTATCACAAATTGTATTATAATTCTGAAGATAGGTGCCATAGTGAGCAGATGAGAAAAGCCATTTGCAGGGCTTTGTTTCCAAAGAAAAATTTTCAACTTCATGCAGAGCAGATCTGTTGTCCAGTTTTCTAAGTTTTGGATGGCTGCTAAAGCCGGATCAAAGGGCTCTGGATATTAGGAGGGAAAGGTAAAGTCTCTCTACTGGTACAACCACTTGAGTATGTAAAGGTGGCAGATTTGTGATTTTGGAAATGGCATCACTGTGCACAAGAAGCTATGGTTCTCTGTTCTCATGTTTTCTGCCAAAGAGGCCAGCAAATGTATTTTGTTTAGAGTTGTGGTAGTAAAAATTATGAAACAATATTTTTTTTAAACTCTACTAAGATTAAAAAAGAATAAATAAAAGTTGCATAATTTTTGGTGTTCTGTAATTCCTTAACTAATGGTGAAACAGCTAAATATATATGTGTCGAAAAGAAGGTCCACAGACGGATTTACATTTTTTTTCTTTCCCATACTCCCAACTATTCTCCTTTATGAAATAACAGGTTTATAGTCTTCAGGGGGAAAGACGTTTCTATGAAGTTGCATGATTGAAACCAAAATGGAACTGCACAAGCCAAGTCACAAGTCACAAGAAAGTTACCTGTCAAAGGAATGCTTGTATCTGAGGCAGGAGCCCCTTAGCCTTCTCCAAACTGCTTGGCAAACCATGTAGCCAACAGAGTACTAAGTGGTGTGGTGTCTCTTAGCTGACTGAGATTAAGTGGGTGTTATGAGTTGCTCAAATTTGTGGAGACTTAATATCAAGTTAATTCGAAACAGTCACAACACCTTAACTGGTGTCTCACGGTTGCTTCCAGCTTAACTAGCTTTATATTCTGCTATCCATTCTTCCTACCAAGTTATCCTTGAAACTTCTTCAATGCGGTGGCTTTCCTGTGCAATGCAAAGCATTTGATTCCTTGCAGAGAAACTTTTTCTTTTATGAAGTGTGTAGAACATAACCTGTAAATAGTGTTTTCCTCTCATAAAATTAGGATGTTAAGTCTCAGCTGAAGAAAAAAGCCTACATTGATTTTTCTTTGCACATGGTTCTCTTTACAATTCTGAACTTAAAATATATTCCTAGCAGTCGGTTGGAGTTTTTTCATGTGTAGAGGAAAATTGCTTAATAGCCAATAGCTGTTCTCCCAAAATAGTTTAACTAGAGGAGGTGGGGGGCATCAATGTACCCAAATACGGTCATTGGCTCACTGAGATTAGGACACAGAAATAGTCCCTTTCAAAGAGATAGAGTGTGGCACAAGTTATTACAAAAGTCTGAACTAATTTTGGAAAATGTAAACATCTGTGTGAAATGGCTGCAGTCCCATCCATTCTGCATTAAAACAAAGGTAGATGCCTTTCAGTTTGGGTTAAATAAATTGATTCTATGATTTCTAATGTGGTTTGGCTAGCCATTGAAAACCATAGCATTTTGACCTGTTTGAAAAAGCAGATTCTAGTGGACAACAGAAAGTGTTTATCCAACATGGTTTCTTTGTGTTCGCTGTGATCAATGCTATCTAGACATGTTATGACAGAAACCCCTTTTTTCTGCATTCAGGCATAAACACTCTTTGCAATGTTTTTTTTTATAACTTTTTATTTGGCCTAAATATTGGCTCTTGATGTAATCATCTGTCCTGAACATCATCTCTAGTTGTCCCGGAAATAATTATTTCCAGCATTTTCTGAGCAAAATAGAAAACAAAGAACTCCTAGATAGACCAGGCACCTTTTCTGTATTGCTTTTCTGCTGATTTTGTCTTCATTTAATAGACAATGTTTTCTTGAGTACTTCAAAATACTTCTCATCACTTGCCCTCAGAACTGACCCAGTGACCTGAGAATCAAGAAAATGTCATGTTAGTGACTACTAATTAGTGGATCCAGAGAGCTTCTTCTTCTGGCCTTTCAACCTTCCAGAGGGAGCAACAAAATCTGTCACATGTATCATACAAAGAAAACAAGTGTTGGCCATGTTTGTTTCTTTTTTTTTTCCTGGGGTGTAGATGTAGCACAAGCTCAATTGAGACTACAGTGAATTTGTAGGTTAGGAGGAAATTAACCTATGCTATACTGTTTGCATTTATTTATCTTTTCCCATGCATAGTACACTGCATCTGTTACCCAGTTCTTACTGAACATGTGTGAATGTGTTAGTATGCTGTATTTTAAGAGGGAAAAAGAATAAGTCTTTTTGGTTTCTCTCTTTTGTTTTTCTTACTACCTTTAATTTTTTTTAAACTGCTTTGAAATACGTTAAATATTTCTGAAAGATTTTAATGCTTAGTTTGTCATGCATAGTATACAGTCCAAGTTTAACTTGTCTTTTTTATGTTTTTTGAACAAACTTGTTAATAGAAGATTCATCTGCATTTCCCATTAATCAGTGTTGTATTTCTGCACCTCGTGAGTCATCATGGTTTTTTGGGCATCACCTGCTGGAATGACTGTGGTAAAAAGTGCAGTCATACCCATGTCACAAAACTGTTTGTGCAAGTAACATGAATCTCCTCTTTCTTATTTATAATTTTCAGGTCTTTAAAATAGAGGTGCTAATGAATGGAAGGAAACATTTTGTGGAGAAGAGATACAGTGAATTCCATGCACTTCATAAAAAGGTAACGATCTCTTTCTTTAGAAGGTGTGACTTTGTTTTGCCTTAACTTGTGTTGTTATCCCCTCTTTGAAATTGTCACTATACATGTTTTATCTCAAATACATCTTGTAGTAGATGTCTCTGCAAGTGAGTTCACAACCAACTCACTTTCTTCTCTGTTTTGTGGAAGGGCATGATGATATCTCAGATGTTACCAACTCTCCTTTTCCTTTTGGCTGTTGTTTACATGCTGTATTGCTAAAACACTGTCTGTGGTATATTTTTTTCTTCTTATTAAATGGCAAAATGGGACACATTCCTATAGCAAATAAATATGGGTTTGTGCTTTATCCAATTAGGCAAATATTTTTTTAGTTCTATAAATTGTGTTGCTAACCTCCTCTATGTAAAGCTGAGGAAACAACTGCTCTACACCAGAAAACTAGATGTGAAAAAGGCTGACTAGATCAATGCACTCTGCTTCTCTTCATATAATGCATGCAATAGAAAATATCTGCTAAGCTTGTATACTGAATTATCTTACTAATATATAAAAGGCATCTCAGTACTCTCAAGACTGGTTATACGCTAATTGGTTTTTTTGATCACTGTTAAAATAAAACTATGATTTTCCTCTCTAAGATGAACTTGATATTGCTGTACAGTTGTGCGGCTGAAAGGGAAGGTTTACATTATTTCAGCTTTATGGAGGCCAAGTGTTGTGAAGGAATTGTGGAAAAGTATTGCAGCCTATTGTGAGTGGTGGGACTGCAATGGAGAGCTTCAGTGTTCTGTTCCTAGGGCCTGGGTCAACTGGACATTTGCTGGTTTGTAGCTTTCAGTGGCAGTGGAGTGTGTGCATACTCAAATGCTTTGGCTGATGCTGCTTTCCTTCAACATGCAAGAGCTTCCTCTGCAAACACAGTGAGGAGTTTGGGTGATTCCACCTCCTACTGCTGCAGTGTCAGAGGAGCTTACTCACACCAGCATGTTTTCTGGTGGCCCTGAATCAGCTCAGGAATCATTTCATTCAAGGATGAAGCATTATCTTGGTGGCAGAGAGGATGAATTTTGCCATTCTTATGTGGTGTATGCATGTAAGCAAACTTGGGTTAATAAAAGGCAACTATTGACCTATCTCTATGTTGGCCCTCAAAACTCATAAGCTAAGAATATATTTTGATTTACTGCACCATAATTAAGATGTGCTGGTATTTCTTGCCTTTTTGCTTCTTGTCCCAATTGTGATATCAGCTGCCACTTTATAATATTCATTTCCTTGTTTATTGTTTAAATTCAAATGTCTCAGATATTTTCTCCCTTATGTTCACATTGAATATGGTACCACATGAACAAGAATGTCAGAATCAGTAGTACAACTCAGTCACCCCCTACCAAACCTTGCAATACACATGTGCTTTATTTTACATATGAGAATAATTCTGCAATTGAAAGTGAAACAGATGAGTAGGTATTATACAACTAAATAAACTAGGAAACAGTAAGAAGGAAAGATCAGGATTCATATGCTTAAAATGCTTCCTACCAAAGTAGACTGTCTCATGTAGTTAGGAAAGGATAGACTAGACTAGAATATTTTCAGTTGGAAGGGGCTGCCAGTCACCCAGTCCAACAGCCTGACCACTTCAGAGCTGACCAAAAGTTAAAGCATGTTTTTAAAGGTATTGTCTAAATGTCTCTTAAACACTGTCTGGCTTGTGGCACTGACCACCTTTCTAGAAAGCCTGTCCAGTGTTTGTCCACTGTCTCAGTTAAAAAATGTTTCCTAATGTCCAGTCTAAACCTCACCTGGCACAGCTTTGACCCACTGCAACACACTGTATTACTGGATCCTAGGGAGAAGACATCAGCAGCTCCCTCTCTACCTCTCTTCCTCAGGAATCATAGAATTGTCGGAGTTGGAAGGGACCTTAAAGATCACCTAGTTCCAACCCCCCTGCCTGGCAGGGACACCATCTACTAGATCAGGTTGCCCAGGGCCCCGTCCTAGGGTTGGCATGAAGCCACCTCTCCAGCCTGTCCAAGTCCCTCTGGATAGCATCCCTCCCCTCCAGCATATCAACCGTTCCACACAGCTTGGTGTCATCGGCAAACTTGCTGAGGGAGCACTCGATGCCACTGTCCATGTCTTTGACTGAGATGTTGAACAAGACTGGAAGCTGTAGAGAGGAATGAAATCTCCCCTCAGCCTCCTTCTCTCCAAACTAGAACAACCTGAAGTCCTTAACCTCTCCGCACAGGACATGCCTTCCAACTCTTTCATCAGTTTTGTTGACATCCTCTAGACATGTTCAGGGACTTCTATAGCCTTCTTAAATTGTAGGACCCAGAACTGCATGCAGTACTCAACATGAGGTTGCACCAACACTGAATACAGCAGAAAGATCACCTGTTTCAATGAGCTGGTTATATTGTATTAAATACACCCCAGGATGCAGTTTGCCCTTCTGGCTCTTAGGGCACACTGCTGACTCATACTGAGTCTGTTGTCAGCCATCACCTCCAGATCCCTTTCTGCAGGGCTGCTTTCCAGCCATTCTTTTTTCAATTTATACTTGTGTCCAGTTACTCCATCCCAGGTGCAGAATCTGGACTTGGACTTGTTGAATTTCATTCTATTAATCGTTGCCCAATGACCCAGTCTATCTAGAACTTTCTGCAAGGATTCTTGTCCCTCAGGACACTAAACAGCATCTCCTGGCTTGGTATCATCAAACTTGCTAATGGTATGTTCAAATTCTTCATCTAGATCATTGACAAATACCTTGAACAGAGCTGATCCTAGAACTGAGCTCTGAAGAGCATCACTGGTTATGGGTGTCCAGTCAGATACAGCCCCATTCACTACAACCCTTTGAACTCTGCCCTTCAGCCAGGTTTTCACCCATTGCACCACAAACCTACTCAGCTCACAGCTGGACAACTTGTCCAGAAGGATGCTGTGAATGACAGTATGAAAAGCCTTACTAAAATCCAGGATAACTATATCCACCACCTTCCCTTCATCTACTAGGCAAGTGACCTTATCATATAAGGATATCAAATTAGGCAGAACTTCACAGAATCACAGAATATTAGGAGTTGGAAGGGACCTCGAAAGATCATCTAGTCCAACCCCCCTGCCACAGCAGGATTCCCTAGACCAGGTCACACAGAAGCGCATCCAGACGGGTTTTGAATATCTCCAGAGAAGGAGACTCCACAACCTCTCTGAGCAGTCTGTTCCAGTGCTCTGTCACCCTCACTCTGAAAAAATTTTTTCTTCTACTTACATGGAATCTCCTATGCTTCAGCTTACAGCCAGTGCCTCTTGTCCTGTCACTGGGCTTCACTGAGAAGAGCCTGACCCCATCCTCCTGA
>VWZX01000872.1:0-67928 GCA_013399015.1 Galbula dea | reverse complement strand
AGGCCTTGCTGAATTTCATTCAATTTCTCCCTGCCCAACTCTCCAGCCTCTCTAAGTCTCGCTGAATGGCAGCACAACCCTCCGGTGTGTCAGCCCCTCCACCGAGTTTAGTGTCATCAGAAGACTTGCTGAGAGCACACTCTGTTCCCTCATCCAGGTTGTGAACCCATGTTGACTGTCTGGTGAATGCATTGTTCTTTAAATGCCTTTCAGTAGTACCCAGTATGATCTTCTCCATAATTTGTTCATTAACTGAGGTTAAACTAACAGGTCTGTAGTCCCTTGGTCTTCATGCCCTTTTTGTAGACTCAGCTAACACTAGCTGACTTCCAGTCAGCAGGAACATCCCCAGGTTCCCAAGACCTCTGGTTAGATGGTCGAGGGGGGTCCTGCTATAACATCCAGTAGCTTCTTCAGTACTCTGGTATGAATTCCATCACACCCCATGGACTTGTCAGCATTCAGCTGATAGAGCTGATCCCTTACAGTTTTGGTGCCCAGAAGTGGGAGAGCCACTGTTTCCACACTCATGGTCCTCTGACTCAGGGGACTGAGCAACCCAAGGTCTATTAGTATGATTGAAGAATGAGGAAAAAAAAAAAACAATGGATGCCTCAGCTTTTTTTCTTCCCTTTGTCATTATTGTCTTTCACTGTAATTTTGGAGTTGCACAATTATGCCACTTAGAAGTTGCAAATGACTCCAGTCTTCCTCTCAGATTGGTTTCCCTGTATACTACTTCCTCTGCAACAACTTCCTTTGCAGAAATTTCTCCTCAGAACACTAGAAAAGCCATAAATGATAGTCCCTTTCTCTCTGGAAATAGCAGCAAAATAAGCAAACCTGAAAACCAAATATTCTAACCAGAAACTGCACTACTCTTCAGTTTGATTAATCTTACTCCTCATCTGCTTGCTCTGTTTATATTACTTTGCAAACTTGATAGCAACCTTTTCTTATTTGTTCCGTGTACAGATGGGAAAGCACCCAGCGTATTTTGGCAATAATATACCTCTTTTTTTACGTCTTGCTTTCCAAAGTTGCAGTAAAATTTCAGTAAACATGGTTGAACAGCTTATGCTCTGAACCTTCCTTAATGCTTTCAAGGTTACAGAAATACTGGAGAAAGCATTCCCCGGTAATATGGTACACAGTTTCACCCTTTCTTTTCCCCTCCGTTTTGTGTTAGAGCAGAAAATCTCAACACTCTTAAAAAAGTAGGGTGTGTATTTGAACAGTTTTTACTGGAGAATATTTTGAACTTGTATCTTGATTGTTCTCTGTGAACAATTTGTTCACAGCCCATAACACTATACTTAGGTCCTGATATGAGTTTGCTTTCAGCATGCCAATAGGGTATTTATTTTTTGTTCCTCTCTTCCTCTTTAATTTAAAATGTAAGTTTCACTCTGAATTGCTGTGAGTACATGGCAATTGAAGAAGTATCTTTAGACTTACTACAAATTCAAGGTGCCCTTAGTGCTGGAGATGTTTGTAGTGAGCAGGAAAAACAAAGCCTCTGTAGAGAATAGTCATAGCAGTATTTTTTAAAAGGAAGCCATCTCCAAGAACGTAGCTGGATTTGTCTTCCTACTTAGCTGGATTTGCCTTCTTCCTGAGTTCAACCCTTCTTATATTGCAGTCCATGCAATGTGGCTGTAGCAGAAAAGGTTTAAAATCTTTTGTTCAAGACTCCCTAGCTACACGAGAAGAACAAATTATTCCCTTGACAGAAACCATCCATTGCTGTTGGCATTTTTTAAATTGTTTACATAGGCCACTATAGTTTGTCCTGGTTATGAGTGATAAACCAGGCCTTTCAGCCTATGCACCATTCACATTACAGTGTTATGTTCAAATTTGAACACAAGTTTTCTGAACAAAAGTTTTCTAGAAAGAATTAAGTTTTTTCTGTGTGTGTAATGTATTTAAAAATACAACCATTTATATGTATTTATTACATATAAATGTAGTAAATGTATTACATTTATGTAAAAATACTACATTCATATTACATATACATTCTATAAATCTTGTTTTGCAAGTTATTTATGATTTTAGAATAATTAGTGTACGCTAAATCATATTGACTTTTCACACTTGGACAAGTAGTTCTTTATTTGATAATCTGAGCCATCTTTCAGTCTTGCAGGAGATAGAGACAATGTTATATCAAATAGGCATTAGGTCATTTTACAGACAGGAAGGTATTACAAACAGTAATTGTCCTCAGATAAACACTTCTTGTGTGGGGACACAAGCAATATAGCTAATACATACATAGATTTGCATAATATTCTTTGACATTGTAATAATTATTTCACAGAATCACAGAATCATTACGGTTGGAAAGGATCCTCAAGATCATCTAGTCCAACTGATAGCCCTACACTACTCTTATCCCTAAATCATCCCCTGAAGAAACACATCTATCCTCTTCTTAAAAACCTCCAGGGATGGTGACTCCCCCACCTCCCTGGGCAGCCTCTTCCAATATCTCACCACTCTTTCAGTAAAGAAATTCTTCCTAATATCTAATCTAAACCTACCCTGGCACAACTGAAGCCCATTCCCTCTAGTCCTGTCACTAGTCACAAGGGAGAAGAGGCCAACACCTGTCTCCCTAGAATGACCTTTCAAGTAGCTGAAGAGAGCGATAAGGTCTCCCCTCAGCCTCCTCTTCTCCAGGCTAAACAACCCCAGCTCCCTAAGCCTCTCCTCATAAGGCCTGTTCTCCAGACCCTTGATTAGCTTAGTTGCCCTTTTCTGCACCCTCTCCAGCACCTCAATGTCCTTCCTATACTGCGGTGCCCAAAACTGCACACAGTACATTTATTGGATTATCATAAGCATAAGAAAGTGGGCTTATCATTTATTCTTTGTACAGCTATATAGCTTATGCTTTATACCTACATGAAGTACCTGTGCTTACACATTTTAGCAGTTGTGTTTTGGATGCTTTATGTAACAGGGCCACGCAGCACAAAAGGATTGTTAATCATCAGCTGAGGTACCAGCCAGAAGGTATTTATCTTGAAAGCAGCTAGGCCTTGGTGGCTACTTGTGTCAGATTTGTTTCACCTCATCTGGAGCATACTTCTCATTTGTTACTCATCTGCAGGTGTTACCATAGTTTGCAACAGCTGTGACCATGATTTCTTCAACATGCTCAACCAGTTCAGAGGACGAAAATGTCATTAAGATCAATCAGTAAAAGTACATGGATTTGGGGTTTTGTTTTGGTAGATTGTTTTTCTTGCTTCATATTTAGTTGCAATTTAGCAGTGTTAAGAAATAAAGAACCTGCGAAATGTTTCCAGAGCAATTGAGATTTCCTTTCTGCATCTTCGTTACTTGTGATTGTGGAGACGTTGATATGTTGGCACTGCTTTTTCCTGTAGTGACATCTCAGCAAGCTCAAAGATGAAATGTAAATTCTTAGTCTCCCATGGGTATGCATGTCAAAGTCAATTTTGAATTTCTTTCCTTGCATTCCTTGCCTCAGATTTACTCAGAGGCAATATCCAACAGAAAGAATGTCTAATGTCACCTTTTATTAAAATGCAATGGAATCCATTCCAGTTATTATTTTCACTCTGTAGTTTTGAGGAAAACATTAATATTTTGGGGGTTTGAAAAAATGTGTTGCTCCAGCAAGAGGATTTGTAGTGCTGTCAGAATGTATGTTTGTGTCTCTCTATATCCACTCGTGTATTCATATGCACATTTCCTTATACATTTACAAAAGGTTTCCTATGAGAACCTTTAAAGGAATAGTTACAGAGCTGTCTTGGAAATATATTCAGTGGCAGTCTTGGCATTTCTCTGTGTAAGATACTAAACACAATTGTTAATCCATGGGTGCAATATAAGAGCACAGATATTTTGCTCTCTTGATTGCCAGCTCTCCAGATGAATACTTAGCTCTCCTCCCTATACTTGTCCTATAGTTGCCTAAATCTAGACTTAGAAATTGTCACAGTGTTTTGTCACCACAATTAGCAAGGTAGTATCTGCGTCCATTGTGGTGACATTGTGAGGTTTCATCCCAGGTTGACTCTTTTCAAATATTCTCATGTTGTTGATGCAGTTTTGTTTTAAGGCTGTTAGTTACAACAAATTATTAGTAGGGTTCCTCTACACTGTCTGGGGCAGCTACATGTGGAGATTTTTAACTGTAACTTACAGGTATGAAGTCTGCTGTTACATCAGTGAGCTGATGGTGAGTAACTTCTTTGCCATGCTGTTGTCCTTTGTGTGTAGTTATTTTATGTGTACTGCCTCATCTCTAACATAAACGTGTTTACTTTAAAGGCACACTATGATACTTTGTTTCTGTTTGCATTTCTTTTCTTTGCCAGCTCAAGAAGTTCATAAGAACTCCAGAGATCCCTTCAAAGCACGTGAGGAACTGGGTCCCCAAGGTCCTGGAGCAGCGTCGGCATGGCTTGGAGTTATACTTGCAGGTGAGTCTCCTCTCAGCACTGCGAAAGTAAAAGTGGCATCCCTTTTCAGAGTGTTAGTGTCCAAAGCATTTGAAGGTATCAAGTGCTTCACTGATAGGCAGTTTTAGAGGTGGGAAATGAGCTGGGTACTTCACCAGCAATGGTGGTTTCTTTTTGTTTAGCAAGACAAGCAGCTAAAAATCCAGACTTTTTTTTCTGGATTCTGCCAAAAGCTACTGGCTGACTTTGGCAAACCTACTAGTACCTCATTTTCCTGTGCTTAAAGTGGAGAAAATAATGTTACTCTTTCCAAAGTTGTTCTGACTGTACCAATCATAAGTGTTGCAGAAGAGATACAAGGGGGCTTTATTTAGCTCACCTTTATTTAGATCAACAGGGAAGTATCAGCTCATCAAATTCATATCACTCTACTGTACATGCTGGTATCTGAATTTTATCTCATTGAAATAGTCACTTGCCATCCCATATTCATCTCAGTTGGTTTGGAAAATTGCATTTCAAGTCCCTTATTGCCTGTTTGGTTCTGATTTTGCTATAGACTGTAAAAGGAGCCTTCAGGAATGATTCCTGACATAGAGACAACTAAATACAACAGTGATAACTCCCACCTTTTTTAATAAATGGATTTTCTCCTCTCACCATGATTGCTTTAAAAATGCCTTGTGATGTAGTTTCACAGACATTTCTCTGGTTAAAAAGCCAGATTGAGGTGTTACTCTAGACACGTTCTCAGTTCAATCTCCCTTCAGCTGTACAGAAGCAAGTGCTGTTTTATTGAAGGGGATCACAGAAATTATCTGAGTAAAAATATAATTGTATTGGGAGGAAGGGAAGAGTGGGAGTATTCCATTTTTGCTCAGATCAGAGTAGTAAAAATAGTAGAAATTTCAGTGATCTGATTTATCTCATCATCCACAGTTGCAGTGGCACAACAGGAACATAATAAGTGAACTGCAATATAATGGACAGTGAGCTGCATTCACAGAAAATAGGTGGTAACCTGTGCCCCTCAGGAGCCTCCCTGATTCTCAGGCAGGTTTGTAAAAGAAAACTACTCACAGAGGAGAACAGAATTGCAGTGTGACATGAGACAGTATTACTTCCGACATTATGTCTGTAAGCTGAAGCGTAGGAAGTTCTGTGTGAATAGAAGAAAAATTTTTTTCCCAGTTCAGGCGCCAGAGCACTGGAACAGACTGCCCAGAGAGGCTGTGGAGTCTCCTTCTATGGAGGTATTCGAAACTTGCCTGGACACGTTTCTGTGTTTACTACTCCAAGGAATCCTGTGGCAGGAGGGTTGGTCTAGATGATCTTTCGAGGTCCCTTCCAGCTCCTGACATTCTGTGTTTCTGTGATTAAACTTACAAAAATAAATTTGGAAATAAGGAGGATAGCACAGCTCAGATTTTGTTCTGAAACATAGGGAACATTTCAGGCAATGTAGTTTACTTCATTTTTTAAATTTTAGATATTTAGTAAGTATTGTTAAATTAAAAAAATAGTTATTTTTTTCCTTCTTTCTTTGTCATATTTATTGCATCTTTGGCATCTAAGAATTACATTTATTGTGTGGCTGAAAAAACATTGCTGTTGGAGAGACTTCAGTTTTGAAAAGGAATAGGACCTTTTTGGTTTTGATGACTCTCAGCACAGCTTGTCCTATCATCAGTATGTTTTTGTCTAACAGCAATTTGCTGTTATTTTTAATATTTTTTTTCTGATTTTCTTACCGATGGCTTTTGGAGAATATTACATATACATGCATTGATTTCTCTTAGGAGGTTGATTTTGTTAAAAAGATACAGGGGTAAATTGGTTAGCACTTTTTAATTGCTGATAAACTTTAAAAGAACATCTCCCCCTACTGGAAAAATCAGTCAACTCTTGTTCTTGTACTGTCTTGTACAGTTCTCCCTCTTCTATCACCATTTGCTATCATAGGAACATCCAATGCTATGGGTTGGAAGGGACTGTTGGATGTCATCTGATTAAGACATGACAAACCCTCTAATTTATATCCATCTTAATGTGCTAAATTCAAACAAGAACGAAAGTCAGTAGTATTCTTGTCATTTATTTGTTTCTGCTAACAGAAAGCAGAACTAATTATCAGTGAAATTTTAACTAAAATAAAGAGAACCTGATTTTAGACAATAAAAAGTTAATGTTAAGGCATTTCAGTTATCTGAACGTTTGTAATAGTGCCAAGTGTTTTCCAAGACAGTGTAGAAACATACTGCAATTTCAGAAGACATGATCAGTTTTTAATTTAACACCATGTGTATAAAATACTTCAAACATATTTTCAGGTGATACTAATGAGAATCTTAATCTGTAAGAGCAGTTCATCTGCTGTCATCACTAGTCAATGGTTTTACTAGTATCCAGCCATTTGTGCAGCTGGTAAACTATTATGGAGTCATGGTTGTCATTTACTGTTATTTCAAAACCAGACAGTATCTCATGCAGATATTATTTACACAGATATTATATTCAAATAATTTGTTTTTTGCAGCACAAGTTAATGTCTCATTCTTTCACTTTACACCTTGAAAACCCGTACAGGCAAGAAGTAAAATGCCATGAAGATAACAGCCAAATACAAACCTGCATCTGCCATAATCTAATCATACTACATTTTTAATACATTCTAAATTAAGTAGTTTTCTAAAGTTAAATTCAGATAAAAATAATAGTAGAATCAGTCTATACCAAATGGTAAAGAAAGCAAGAAATTCCTGTCTGAGCTGGAAGGTTCTGCAGTTGCCAGTAGCCTGTTACTTCTTTGTGACCTTTTCATGTTGAAACCACCCTCTTAAATCTTTTCAGCACAGGTTGTTTGTTTTTTGGAGTGGATGAATAGAAGCTCAGAAATATTTAATTATGTCTTTCTGAAGAATAGCAAAATTATGAATACGCCAAATATTATTAAATTGTGAGATACAAAGTTATTGTCTTAAATTTATCAGTATCCACTGTCAGCTAAAATTCATCAGAAGGCTTATTTTTCTTTTGTTTTTGAAAAGTTGGATAAGGATTTTTTCCTGTTATAACAGACCAATTTTCATGGAATTTTGAAAGAATCATTTATCTCTATTATTTGTAAGTTACTCTCATATTTTGCAAGTTTGACCAGAATTTACTTTTGTTTCTAATACTGGTGGAACAATTGACTAGTCAATACTAATATGTGTGCTAGGAGACGCAGGTGGTGATGATGACTAGTATGTGTAGTAATTCAACTGCAGGTATAATAATAATACAAAACCCTTGTGAATACTGAGAATAATCAAATGAGTGACAAGAGGAAAGAGGGATTATGTTTAATTGATTAATGAGGAAACAGATCAAAGATAGGTGAATGATAAGAGTGTGGCCCCAAATATTCAAGCAAATTAACTATGAAGCAATAAGATATTGTACCACTGATGATCTGTCCTAACTGTCTCTGTGCGTAATCTTAACCTACAACACACAGGACTTAAGTTGATCTGGTTTAGTGTTCACTAAAGAAGAAGATGCCTGTTACTGACAGTGGAAGAGGACTAAACCAACTGTAATTACATTGTGGAGGCTATCAACTAAGAGTTACCATAAATCAGTTAGTGTGTGACATAAATTCTGACTTAATTGTTACTTATTTGTGCATCTGAGCTTGTGGCAGCAGAGATGAGAATCCAAGTGGGTTTGGTTTAATATTTGTGAAGTAAATAACTGGATTACACTACTGCTGACAAAAATCTGTCTCATGGTAGTATTAGATTGCAACAAGATTTGAACGTAGCAAGGATTTGTTTATAATTACGAAATATCTTCTCTTGGTATGTTTCCTGAAGAGTTTGGTGTTGAGTAAAGGTAGAGGATACAGATTGGAGGTAGCTAGTTGTGTAGGGAGCCTCCAGTTTCAGAAGGGCTGACAAGTGGACCTGCATTTAATGCCTGTGATTTATGATATTATGGGCCTGCAGGAAAATGTTTGCCCAAAAGTACCAGAAAGTTAAAGTAAGTGTGGAAGATGATAGGACAGACAGTTAATCAGCATTGTAGGTTCTAGATAGTGGTTGGTTGGGGTTTTTTAACCCAGACTTAGTCGACTGTTTTTCACAAAGCAATACAGAAATAGAGTCTGCTTTGGAAGTGTATTTAAAGGACATATGGATCACTTGAAAAACTCCCTCTTGCACAGGTATTGTTACGAATTCAGAAAGTGGATGGATCAACTGAACAGGTAGTTGGGGTTTTATTTTGGACATTAAAAACGTTGGGATTCCTAAGAGCAGCTCTGATGGACCATATCTAATTGTTTATCAAAGCAGCTGCAGCTGCATTGTCAGTGTGATGAGTATTTGCTAGAAATGAATTTTATATGATATACTTCTGGAGGAGCAGTTTTTATGGAGCTTATTTCCGGTGAATTGGCAATGGGGAGGAATTTGCTCTAGCCACCTGCTCTCTACTGATTTGGAGTTAGGTCATATTCTTCTCCCAGTAAGCTGACACTGGAGGTTATTGCCATCCAGTCTTTCTGCCCCAGGGACTTGCCCTTTGACAGGTCTGGCTTTTAAACTTCGATGGAATAGGTATTTTCTAACCCTCTTGGGCAAAGAAATCTCATCATTTGCTGATATCATCAGTCCAACAAGATAACAGGCATTGTTAACAGAATTCACTATGGCACCTGCACCTGACTGTGAGTCTGTGTAGCTAGTCTTCAATTAAATGGTTTGGTTGTGGAGAGAGATTTTAGAGGAGGCACATAATTTTTATGAGCTTTGGGATACTAACTCATTTCTTGTGGTCTGGGTTACCTGCAGAAATTGTTCTTGTGACTGGCAGGACTCTTAATATAAACCAAGAGGGCTGTAAACCTTCTGAATTTCTCTATATGTATGTGGAGTGTGTGTGTACATAAGCCTCTAACCAGAGTTAATACATAGAGCTAATAATTCTCTCTTAGCTGAGGTCAAGAAAACATACTTGCCTTTTATTTACTCTTGAACTTTTTTACAAAGAGAACAGTCCAGATTCCTGGAGATAAGATTGGTCGAAATGCTGCTTGGCTGTGAGACTTGAAGACTTAGTGAACTTCAACATTCCAGCAATTTCAGGAATCCAGATCTTCCATATGAATTATGGAGTTTGTGAAACTGGACTACAGATTTGATTTCCATTTAAGGAAATAATCTGGAGATCTGAGATGCACTTTGACCTGTATTTCAGTATTCTTCAAAATGAAGTTCTCTTTAAGAATACTTTATCAATCCTTCCTGAAAAAGATAAATAAACCCATATCTTTTACAGTTGTGCTCTTAAGAAAGTAGAATCCAGTCCTATACTCCTTAGCTGTCTTAGTTTCCAACAGAGTGAAGTTAGAAAAACTGAATGAAGTGATAAATAATAATGTGTATTTGCTTGATGAGTAAGTTAATCAGAAATACAAAGGAGAAAATCACCCATTATAATACTGCCTGGTTTACTCTTTTTGGGGGGGAACAGTTCAACAGCAACTGTAAAAAATGAAGGGAAATGAGCTATTTCTGCAGTTAGTGACTGCAGAAGAAAAACTGTTTTACAGAATTTTTTGCCCAAGGTGTCATCATAGAATCATAGAATGGCTGAGGTTGGAGGGGACCTTAAGGATCATCTAGCTCCATCCCCCCTGCCATGGGCAGGGACACCACATGCACTAGACCAGGTCATCCAGGGCCACATCCAGCCTGGCCTTAAACACTGCCGGGGATGGGGCCTCCACAACCTCTCTGGGCAACCTGTTCCAGTGCCTCACCACCCTTTGGGTAAAGAACCCCCTTCTAATCTCCAGTCTAAACCTCTCCTCCTTCAGCTTGTAGCCATTCCCCTGCGTCCTGTTGCAATCAGACCAGGAGACAAGTCTCTCTCCTTCTGCCCTATAATCCCCTTTCAGGTACTGAAGGTTTGCTATAAGGTCGCCTCTAAGCCTTCTCTTCTCCAGGCTGAACAACCCCAATTCCTTCAGCCTGTCCTCATAGGGGAGGTGCTCCAGCCCTTTGATCATCTTTGTAGCCCTCCTCTGGACCCGCTCCAAGAGGTCCACATCTTTTTTATGCTGAGGAGCCCAGAACTGTACACAGTACTCCAGATGGGGCCTTACGAGGGCAGAATAGAGAGGCAGAATCACCTCCTTAGACCTGCTGGTCATGCCTCTCCTGATGCATCCCAGGACACGGTTAGCCTTCTGGGCTGCAAGTGCACATTGCTGGCTCATGTCCAGCTTTTCATCTATCATGACCCCCAAGTCCTTCTCTGCACAGCTGTTCTCAACGAGTTCTTCTCCCAGCCTATACTCATATCTTGGGTTGCTCCTACCCAGATGCAGGACCTTACACTTGGACTTGTTGAATTTCATTTGATTCTCACAGGCCCATTTTTCAAGCCTGTCCAGGTCCCTCTGAATGACGTCTCGCCCCTCTGGCGTGTCAACCACACCACTCAGCTTGGTGTTGTCCTCACTCAGCTTGGTGTCGTTAGTTCATGGGCCATGATGATTTCCAGTAATTACCTGAGGAAATGTTCATACTAAATTCTGTATGGTAAAGTTTAAATAAACAAATAAATAGCCTTTTTTGACTGGGCAGTGAGTATGAACAACTCAATAAATCTGGATGGAAGGGTTAAATAACATTCCCTGGGCTCAGGAAAGAATCCAAGTTGTATCCTAAAGCTATTGGACTGTCTTATTCTACATTGATCTACTTGTGTGCTGTTGTTTTATAAAACTGTTAGATTCATTTTAAAAAATTAAAAAACTGAAAGGATCTTATTGTTTATTTGGGAACTCTGTTGCAGAGCATTTCAGAGGTAATACAGCATTTTATATTGCAACTGTGGAAAAGAATCTTTTGATTTCTTGGAGTTTTTTGTCTAATTGTGAACAAAAAAGTTTCCATTACCTTGTGGGAAGTTTTAGTAGCTCTTCAGTGCTTAATTCATTTTGTGTCTGTTGGCCTCTTGCTATTCTAACAAGGAGGAGTTCATACTCTGTCATTTGTAACCTTGTCCATCCTCAAGACTGGTCTCTGCCCTAAGAAAAGCCAACTAGACTTCTGATACCAGTCTGCAAGTATGTCACATTGTGCACTGGATAAAGCTCTGCCTTTCAATAGCCCAGTACTCCTCCTCTGTAGAGGATTTTTCTCTATTTTCTCCTCTCTTGGTGAAGTGGAGGAAGAAGTGTCCCATGGTAGTACATAAAAATCACCTTGAGGTCTTCTAGGCGGAGCAAAAGCCAGGATTTCATGTAAAGTCAGGAGGATCTTGGTTCGTGGGTTGGTTGAAGCTGACACAGTTCTCTAGGATCAGAAGGAATCTGAAAGTGCTTTCTAAATGGAACAGTTCTTGATGCTCCATTATCAATATTAAGGAAGAAAAGAAAGTGTAATGTCTGTGTAGGTAGGTGTTTTTGAACTAGTGCTGTTAGAGCTGTTTAGAAATACTCAGATCTCTGTATGTGGTATGTGCACTTTTATAAGACATTGCTTTTTCCCAATAAAAATAAATCAATTTGGTTACTACTTAATTCTGGATATATAGTGGCAAAATTATCTTAGAACTATTAAAGGACTATCCAGCTATTCAAATTTTATTTCTCTGTTGTTCACATCCATCACATTTATCGACTCTGTGAATGTTAACATTCATTGCAAATTTTATTCCTTTATATTCTCAGAAATGCATTGTATATCAAGCATTTAGTTATTCCTATGTACCCTGTGTGTCTTTGCCAAAGGGCGTTGTGAATGCAAAAATTTAAATTGGTTCAGAGGAAGAGTGGAGAGGACCATGTAAGAGCAGTGTGTATCAAGCATAGAAGGTCCCGAAGCTGGAAATAACTTCTCAGGCTGCTGGAGTATTGAAGGAAAATGTCTCATGTTAGTCTTGCTGACTTACAGTCTTCTTTAGTATCCATTTATAGCCATTTTTGGAGATAGGATACAGTGCAAAAAAGAAACTGTGTTCTGAACCATTTAGACCTTTTTTGTATATTTCTTAAAGTAATTGAACACATACTTGTGTTGCAGCTTGTTATTAGATTTGATTAATTTGATTTGATTGTAATGAACTGAGCCCTGTACGTATCATGATCGCTGTTCTTAAAAGAGAAAGAAATCGAATTGTATGGCTGAGAAGACATGGTTGTATCATACTGATATGATGAAGAGTTATGCAGGTCAGATGCCACTGTGCAATGCTGCTTGTAAAGGCCTTTTAAGACCAAGTACTTTACACATGGGAAGTAACTGGCTGTATATTTAAAAGCTGAAGGCAGAGGAAGAAATTTTAAGCTTTAAAACTTTTGTGCAAAATGTGGGCCTGTTTTTTTTGTTCTCCACCTTATCTGTGGGGTTTTCCCATTGGCTTCTGATTAACCATTCCACATATCAAGAGCAGGAGCTGGACAGAAATCACTTTGACTTCCTTTTGTCATTCATTAACTACTACAAAGATTTCTGTGGAGGCAATCCTTCCCTTTGTCCTATGTACACATTCACTGTTGGGATCTATTTCTAACTAATTTACGACCAAATTGGCTTATTCTCAGGAAAAAAAAAAAAAATCCCATCAAGTCCAGAGCTGATGCTTATCTTCCTGATTGCTGTTTCCAGAAACCTGTTTTGTTTTAAATGCAGGTGAATACATTGGGAAAAATGTGTTTAGCATTAGAAAGTTGGAAGTAAAAGTTAGATTCAGTGAAAGGAGATTTAACTGATGTTTTGCTGGAAAGTCTGTTGAATCACCTACATCTATTAATCACATTGAAAATTCTCTCCCATTATCCAAAACTATTCAGTGTCTTCCTTCTCTAACTCCACTTAGTCTGCAGTAATCAAGGTTGAACTGTACCTGTACAGAGCTCTAAAAGCAGTGGTATGATAAGTATAAAAAGACAAAATGTTCTTTGTCCTCATTAAAGGTTGTGAGCGGAGTGTTAAATAATATTAATGGCTGGGATTGTCAGTACTTAACAGTACTTTCCTAGTACAAGTGATTTTATTGATCGATACAGTCTCAATGTAGCAGGGCAGATTATTCTACTGATTTTATCGAAGCCTTAACTAAGTTTGTTAGTGTACCACATATCTTTAAATAGATCTAGATGATGATGTAGATTAAGAAAAGCAGACCACCATCCATCTTTTTTTGATCGGTTAATAACTTAAATCCATCATTGCTGTGACCAGCTTTTTTAAGATTCTCTTGTGCATACATGTTTCTTTGGTGATACAGATACATAGCTGGTTTTAGATGGCTGTAGATTTTAAAGAATTGTGCTTGACACATGCAGGATCACGTATTTGTTAAAAGGAGGCAGAAAGCAAGAGAAAACGGGAAAGCAAAATAATTCTGTAGATAATTTAAAGGAGAAACATTTTTAAGAGTGTCAGTGTGGAGATGTTTTTGCAAAAATATTCCAAGCATTTTTCAGGCATGCTTAGGAGAATTACCTCATTTTAAGAGTTATATTTTCTGGTTTTCAAGTGGTGTTACATTGTGGTTTATGATTCATATGTTTTCCTTCATCTTAAATTATATGTTTGGTTTTGCTGTATAGAATTGTGCTGCATGAAACCCTCTCATTTCACTCCCACATGTTACAGCTGATCAAAATACATTTTACTCAGTAAAAAGCAGAATTTACCTTAGAAGTCATGATAGATTTAGAAACCATGTCTAAGTGCTTATTCTCTTTTCATTATAATGCTATTGTATCACATACTTTCACCCAGGTGAAGATCAAACTGTAACTAAACATCAAACTATACTAATTGTGCATTTCTATACAGTGAGAAATGGTCTCTGTCATGACCAGCATATGCTGAGAATAACTGTAAGATATTTTAAGTGAAGGAAGAAATTACATTCTTCGCATAAGATGTCACAGCCTGTTAAAGCAGAACCAGGGATACTGAAACCCAAGTGCTGGCACGATGCTATAGTCACTACAGTTTGCTGATGGCTGGTTTTTGTAATAACCATAATTCCTTCTAGAGCAATATAAAGTGTATGATATTTATTTCATTTAGCCATGATAAAATTAAAAATGGTACTTTCCTTATCCTGAAGGCAAATCTTCATGTGGTGTGTAGGTGTTAAATTTTCTTTCTCCTTAATAAATATTTAATAGATTTGTGTGAGATTCTTTGGGGATGTGGGGGTGGAAATTTAACAGGTTTTGTTCATTTATAGTAAAGGAAGGAAGGAGGGAGCTGTAATTCCTGCTATTATCACCATCTGTGTATGTTAGAAAGATCCAGCTTCCCCTATCTACAGTGTGTTAAACACATTTTCTTTTCCTATGCTGTGCTGTTTTACAAAAGGTAATCTTTTTTTATTATTTGTGTGTGTGTGTGTGTACAAATGAATATTGCTTTTTTAAATTGGACTTGCAAAGCAAGTTAAGTCTTAAGGGCTTTTTCTTCAAAATAAATCTGTGAAGTTACTTAATGAATTGCCAGTGAAGGGGAAAACTTATTTTCTAGTGCAACTCACTGTTTTCTGTTACGGTTGTTCAGCAGTGTACAGCATGGTATTAGCGTATAGTTTAGATGTAGGTGTGCCAAATCATTGCCTTTATGCAATCTGATATTATTCTTTTGCCTACACTTGTAGTGTGAATGAGGGCAAATCATGAATATTCTTGACACATTTATAACCTGCACATGAGAAGAAAAAGTTCTTGAAGAAGTGAATAATTCTGTCTTTTCAAAATCTTAGCAGAATTTGAATTTGCACATAAGACACAGGCCACATTTGGATAAGAGAGGGAGAAAGCGAAATAATCTATAACTGAATATCATCCATTTTGTGCTTTCGATGAAGAACTGATTCTAGGGGAGAAAAATAATACATACTACTCATACTACATCTTTAAGCAATAGTCAATAAATCCTAACACATAGGGAAGATGAATTAGAGTTTGATTGATAAACTTAACCTAACATTTCTTGACTCTGATGTGTGCTGTAATAACTTTAATGTTTTTATCTAATTTTGTTTGTATCAATTAGGGTAGATCATTCTGAAGGGGCAAAAAAATCCCCCCAAAAAACAAAACCCAACCCCCCACAAAAATGTGGAACTAGTAATAGAGTTTTAGCAGAAAGGTTAAATAAGCAGTAATTCTTTAGGGCTGGTTAAGCAAGAAGTAAGACCTAGCTCATTAGTAGCTAAGAGAGGTGAGCAGAGGAGGAGACAGCTAGTATTCCTCAGATAGGTTGTGGGAATTTGGTCAGTGAGCCTTCTCCTATAGTTCTGCAGTGAATTCTCCGGCAGCAGGTATCATTCCCTAGTGTGTGTTCCCTTTTCTTGGCTTTTATTCAATCTTGTATGCCTCTTTTCTGGAGGATATGTTGAAGGATTTCAGACTGCACTAGGGGGAGAAGGTCCTGTGCTCATGGCTAGCCTAGGAGAATAATAAATGCTTGTTATCTTCTGCTAACGTCTATCTCTACACATGTCAGCATTGCTTGCCTTTATTTTTCCTTTTCACCTGCTTCTTGTCTCTGCAGTCCAAAATGTAATACATATTTAGTTAAGTGCAAAGAAACATTTTTACCAAAACTGTTGGATGTATAATGTCTTGACTGAGACATACTTGAATATAAGTGCAGATATATTTACAAACAAATATGCATTACTAAATGATGCCTAAATTTATCATTCTGATATAGATTTTTCCTGTTGGCTTGAAAAACATGAACATTAAAATAAGAAACTTTCTTACAGTTTCTTATGATAAATACTATGAATTACATATAAGAAAATCTTCAAGAAGTATTGATCCCAAATGAGTTTTGGGATGTAGTTACTTCTTATTAATTGCTTATAACTATCGTTGTCTTTATGTAATACACTTCTTCAATAGGTGAAAAAAGTTTGCAGAAACAAAGCATGAAGTAGAAGTAGAACCTTTAATTTCATTAGGCACGTTGTAACTGGTGAAGATGAATGTATATATCTCTTGCTAATTCTTTTCAATTACTCAGTTCATATAAATTCCCAAACCTTGTTAATTATGCTGAAGTCAAGTGGTAATTTTTAACAGTATTTCCACAGCAAGGGAATTTTCCTGGTCTAACCTTGCCCTCCTGCAGAAATTCTCAGCAGATTAGGCATTCTGACTCTAGTCCATTCATTTTCAGCACAAGCCTAATTGCTGCCGACTGCCTGCCACAGGTACCCTGGTTATTGTACATTTAAGGGATGCAGGTTCTTCTGAGAACAAATAAGAAAAGATTAATTGTTTGTTTTGTTTCATCCCAAGAGAAATGTGGGAGCTTAATCAAGAAAAATAATTTCTTCTGTTGATTTGGCTTATTTGTGGAAAGGGATAATTGTATAGAGGCAGGCATAGAGCTATGCATTTTGAAAGAAATTTTGCCATTTACTTATTTGGGAGGCAAAGATACAGCAAAATGAATGTAACACAGCATTGGAATTGATGGGGATGGTTCACATTTCTCATAGTAAGTAATTTGGCTGCTAGACTTTTATTTGAACCAATATTGCTAGGTGGTATTGTCATTTGTTTTGTGTGCTTCTTTGGATATCTAATCAAGGAGACAATAGTAGGGGGGAAGAAGCTTTTCCAAATTGTCTTTAATTGCTAGAGCACGAAGTGAGCTAAACACTCTGGTATTTCCAATTAAAGAACTTGTTTCCAGCAAGCACCATTAAATCTATCTTTCCCAATCTGATAAATAAGCTATCAAAGAGTGGAACAGATTAATTGAGAGCAGGTAGTTCAAAGCTCAGTATACTAGTCAGAGTAAACCAGTGTTATCAATGAATGCAAATTTTACCTAAAGCAGTAAGAAGCACGGATGCAATAAAATAGAGTTGAGAGTAAGCACTAAGCACAAACAAAAATTTTATCTGTGATACAGAAGTTAGTCTTGTTTATTTGTCCTAGCAACAAAAGCACTAAAAGCTGCTTCTTTTCAAGACCTCTTTAAGGGAATGTCAAATCGTATTTGACACCTTTCTCATGTACATTTCTCCTTCAACATGCTGCAGGAAATAGCAGATGGGGAAAAAAAATCAACAAATTCTACAAGTCAGAGCTGATTACTCTGATTTACTCAAATTCCTTCTAAATCACAAGAAAACCCTGCTTATATTACAACATTCATGTTTATTACTGGCTAGTAGACATGATAATCTCTAAGTGTAGTTTGCTCATGTTGGTAACCAGTAACCCCTGTGTTTTGTAGAGACTGAAGCATAGCACATTGGATTTCGATTCCTGTTTAATACAGGTGGCTGTCCCTAATGATATGTATCTAGACATTTTTGATGGCTGTTCCTTTCTTCCAGCTGTCTGTGCATGCCAAATGGCATTGACCCATATAGTGTAAGCATCATTATGCATGTGGGTCATCTGGATATTTCCCTTAATGACAAACCGTAGGAAAACCACCTGGATGCTTCCCTTATATGCCAGCCTTTTGCCTTTTGAAAATGAGTGTATTAACGTGAAGAGAAAGCTTCTCTGTCACCTTAGATATTGAAATAAATTTATAGGCTTTCAGTATTAGTATGTTCAGAAAAAGTATTGCATGTTGGTTCAGTTGTTGATATTTGATGTATATATAAGGCTTTGGAGTGACATGCTCCATCAAGAAGGCGGCAGGAGAGGATAAACATAGTCCTTTACACACTAAAAAACCTGATTTCTAAGTCATTTTTTACAAAACTCTGTTGCCTAGGTAAGTTGTATGACTGCTGTGCACATTGGCATCACTCACATAAACTGACAGCACAAGTGTAACGGCTGTCACAGCTTTTAACACTGCTATCTTAGAAAAGCAGTTTGTGTGGAACATCTCTGGCCTTTACATCAGTGATGTGGCTGGAGTCTGCTTTTGTAGAATTACAGTTTTAAAATGGTTGGGTAAAAATCTTATTTCTTATGCTGCTGCAACCTACTGGGTATGTCTATTCTAGGAAAATGAAAAGGTCAGTGATAACTTTCCCAATAAAACGTTCTGAGGAAATGTCATTCCAGTTATGTGTGTCTGACTGGGGGAGTTCATCCTCCATTTTTCAAGTGTCTTATTTTTCACTTCCAAAATATCATCATCAGTAGGGAAATACAGCATTCATAACAGTGATAGTATGGTGTCATCAGCTCATGAACTGGTGATAGCAGACATGCTTGAATAGATGTACCACTTTGAACCCAGGCAATTTACAGTATTTTTCTTTGTTTTCTTGCTGGCAAGTCACTAAGAGATCACAGCTATATTCTGAGTAACTATGGATTTCTGAGCAGCTTCTCTGTAATGTTAGCTTCTGCAAAATGTCCCAGAATGTCCCAGAGAAATCATGAGGAAGTTAGACAAGAGAAACTTCTCCCAGTTTCTGCAGATGTCAAGGCATCCAGATCTCCAAATGCACTTTGCAGCATGAGATCCAGCTCTCTCACCTGGTTCAGTGGGGAGGGTTCCTAATGTAACATTTCAAAAGCACTTGTAAAGCAATCGGAGATTACAGAGGAGCAGAGACCATGCACAGAATTCACAATCAACAGTCTTACAGCTGCCAGCATTTAAGCAGCTGTCTCTACATTATCCCTTAAGATGTCTCTTTGTACCTTTGGACTCAGTCAAGGTCATGCAGTGATACCCTAGCAATAATAGTTTGAAACAGCAGCAATTGTATAGCTTCAGTGTTAGGAAGTACATTGCTTTTTTGTAATGATGCTGTATTTCCATGCCATGCAATAGTGCTTACTTGCTTTGAAGGTGGATTTTTTTAATAATTAATAAAATTCAGGAAAGTTTAATCACAGATTCACAGATGATTCATGGTTGGAAAGGACCTTTGAGATCACCGAGTCCAACCAAAAAAACCCTCTGACTCAACCGCCTCCCTGGGAAAGCTGTTCCAGTGCCTCACCACTCTCTCTGTAAAGAATTTCTTCCTAACATTAACGTGCAGCATTAATTAGTTATACAACTTAAATGATGAGGACGTACTGTATGAGTAAGTTACCATAGGATACTGGGGTCTTTTTGTAGTATTGGAAGTAATGTTTAGTCGATTTTGTGAGGTACTTGTACTCTAATGATGCAGAAGGCTGTTGATGACTGTGGTCCAGTGCAGATACTTAGGAACGGTGTTATTAGTACATTCAGTAAAGAGGTCTAGCAGCCAGGCTTGGCATGTCAAAAGAAATGGAATGTGGACCAAAAATCAATCAATCAATCAATCCTCTCTAGTGTGGTCAGGTTTTTCACCCAATTTTACAAAGTAGTATTGTTCAGTAAGTAAGTCAGAGGGAGGTTCACCATTGAACTTTTAATTGATGCTGAGATACAGGTCAGGTGGAAAAGATGGGCTTCTTAATATGTGGATGGAAACATCTGAATTATTTTCCTGTAGTATATTTACCAGTTATGACCGGCACTTTGCCATTTTTATATCTATGTGTTATATCTACCACTGTGTTACAGTTTTGATATCTACAGCAGATTATTTCAAATCCATGTGTCACTACTCATCTTCCCACATTTTCTCTTTTTTTTCCCCCCCTCTTGAAATCCCTTTTTGTCCCTTTGATTTATTCAATCTATGTATCAGTCTTAGTGATGATAATGTCTTGAAGGTCACCTCCCTGTCCAGTCAACAGAGAATGCAAGGTTTTTTGTAGACTTCAGTTGAACTACAAATCCTTTCTGAACCTTTATTCTGTATCCACATCTGCTCCAATTTCACAGCACCTCTTCTCCAGACTTTCAGTGGCTGCGTTGTCTTCTGTTTGCTTATCAGATTAATCTCTCCATACCACTGTATTACAGTAGCATTCTGTCCTTTCACTGAGGCACCAAGAAATGTTACTTAAACGAACAATTTAACCATAGCTTCAGATGCCAAAGCTTGCTGTAGGGTAAGCCAAAGCCTTTGGAAACAGAGTAACTACTGGGAAGGAAAGGTGCAACACAGCATTTTTGCAAATTCTTCCTGCATAAGATGAACCCAGAGACCAAATATTTTGCCAAAAATTAATAACAGAAATTAGAAATAATGGAAACAGAAGATTGATGTTTAAAAATGCCATAATATGTGATTCATGAACTCATGATTCTCAGTTTCAACCTCATTTGTAGACTTTACTGGCCAAAATTAAGTAGCTTTCTGATTGCTGAGTAAGGAGCGTCAAGCAATTGCTAAGTGTGAAGATAACAACAAAAGTATGAGATTTATAGAGAGCAATTTGGCATTCTTGCATTATTTTATTATTATGATAATTTTAACAGAAATCCAGATAACTATACTACTTCTGTTACTTGCAATCTTATTTCTCCTTGCCAGAGAACTCATCCCTTCTTCAGTAACAAGAATATGGAGAGTTTTAGCCAAGTCAGAACATTATCTTCAGAATTGCTATGCTGTGATAAGTGCAGCCCTCCAGCTGGTGCTACTTGTCTGCCATCAGTCCAGAAGTAATAAATAAGCATTTGCTGACCAAGTTAGGATGATGTCTTTTCACAAGTAATTGCATTGTTTCTTACTTTTATTAAGGACTCCCTTGCTAGTGAGTTTTGGGAGGGACAAGTGTCAAGGAACAGAACCATAATGAAGTACCTGCAATTGAGCAAGGATTACATTGCTCTGTTAATTCTGTAAAAGCTTGTCAGTTTGCCACCCAAATAAATGCCTAGAGTGCGTAAAACATGGAGCAGAGTGACCTCTAGAAGAAAAATCAATGGCAATTCATATTTCATATGTCTATAATTGCTTGTGAGATCATGGCAGCAGTTTGTTTATGGACCAGCTTGTTCTACCAGGGATTGTTTCCTGACTTTTTTCCTGTTTTCAGTGGTGACGCCTCTTATGAACTGTGAATCACAACCAGATTCATCAGTAGTCAAGTTTTTTGGTGGTGATATTTTTGTTACTGTTTTCACATCACTGTCTTCAGAATTGCTGCACCATGCTCTGTTTGAACCAGTGAAGTAATCTATAGTCACAAGTAAATTGTGTTCGTAACTTTTTCCCTGGAAGACTCCTAAAGCTGTTTTTTACCTTCTTTTTAGTAGGCAAGGCTTTATCCTCTCTAAAGTTATTCATTTGCTAGTATTTTAAACATGAAGCTGAATCCATTTTTTGTGGCCTTCATTTTTAAGCAGTTTTCCAGAGAGGGAAGAAATTCTCATAGTCTGCTAATTTAAAGACATCATTTTGACAATATTCTTTCCTCCTGCTTTGCTTCGCTCTGCTTTGCTTTTTCAATTTTTTTAAGAAGCTGTAGTAAGATCTGTATCCCCATTGAGGACCAAGATGTCATAGGGATAGAGAAAATGCCGCTCACTTTATGGATTACTGTTAGGTCAACAAAACTTTGGCAGCATTGATTAACTTGACAGTGAGTACAGCAGTACATTTATCACTTATGGCTGTGCTGTAGAAAATCTAATAAGAGGCAAACAATTCCCTTTAGAGCAGTAACAGGTTCACTGTGGCTAACGGTGCATGCACTGGAAATTTCTGACTTTAAATTACACCCTTGCTGCTAGTTGGGTCATTGACTCAAAGCTACTGCACTTTCACTACTATGTTCTGTATTATTAATTTGATCAAAATTGGTTTTGCTTCTATAAATGTGATCAAGCCGTGTATGGGAGTTCATATAAACTCATAAGGATTTTTTCAGAAGGCATGCAGAAGGAGCTTGATCTTCGTTACATAGAAGAGGCAGCAGCCTGTTATAGCTAGAAATAGTTGGGATCTTAAAAGATTATAAAAGAAAAATTTTGGACTCTTGCTTACATATCTGCTTTTAACTCACAGACTTAAATAACCCAAACCCCCCAAATAATGTACATTTAATAATTTTCATTGTTTGGTCAGAAGGACTTTTTTCATATGTGTAAATGTGTGCTTTTTTAATTACCAGTAAATACTTCAAATAGTCTGTGCAAGTTGATTTATACAGTATAAATGTTCTTCTGGTTGCCTTTGTTTTGTTAGAATTATGAGAATTGAACAACAAACAAGAGATTTTCTCTTTCTCTGGTGTATAAGTGCTGCTGCTTGACTGCAAGGTTGTATTTGGTTCTAATCTGATTGTGAAATTATTTTTTATTCAGTATTGCTTGGATTCAGTTTAATAAATCTTTTCTGGAATTCTGTGACCAGTACATTGGGAAGTGTCTTTACAGTACAAATAGAGAAAAACGATTGGGTTTTTTGGGGTTTTTTATGTTGGTTTGTTTGGTGGTGGTTGAGGGGTTTTTGTTTTGTTTTGGGGGGTTTGGGGTGATTTTTTTAAATTTTGTTTGGGGTTTTTGTTTTTTTCTGAGTTTTTTATGTCTTGTATTTGGAAGCTCTGCGTAACATATTCTTTCACAGAAAGATTTTCTTTCTGTTGTTCAAATAACCAACAGTGAGTAAAAGCTCCATACCTGAATAGTTGTGTTACTAGGTACAACCATGAAGGAAAAATTAAGAAAATGCAGTATTAAGTGCAGATCAGAACACACAGCGTACAACTAAATTTGTGGCTTTATCTTTGTGACATAATGTGCAAAGCTGCTGCTCAAATGAGAGAGTGGCTTGGTTTTTGGTTTTGTTTGTTTGTTTGGGATTTTTTAAAATATCAGGGTATATGGCTCACTAAAGGATAGAGGCTTTGTGAATAGCAGCTGGTCTTTCAAGTATTTTATGTTATTTTGGGACACTTTAAATTGGAGGTTTTGTTCTGGACTATCTGTAAAAATGATGTCATTTTCTTTGTTGGGAGAGTATTCTTCTTGAATCAATTGTCAGGAGGCTTAATGTAATAAGGCAGTTTGTGGTCTGACTAAAAGAAACACTGTGCAGAAAAAATTCCCATAGCAGTTTGTTTTTAACAGAAAAACTGAGTTCACCTGAAACATAAATACATTGAAAACTAAGACTTAATAAGGTAGAGCAGCTTTAAAAGGAGACAGAGGGGGTTGCTGTCAAAAGTGTGTCTTAAAAGGGCTACAATTTAACCAAATACCTGTTTTAATGATAGTATAGCTCTATCAACGACCTAACAACAGACTCGTTGAAACAAATGATTGGGCAAGTTGACATAAATACTCTTTGCATAGTGAGGGAAAAAATACACTTAAAATAGTGCTTCCTGTTTCATTCTCCTTTCTTTTTCTTCGTTTTTTTTTTTAACTGTAGTCTTGAAGTTGTGTTTCTCACTCTTTTACTGCATTTTAGAGGCAAGAAGACTCATTTCCACACTTTTTCCTGGGCTCATACAAAACAGAGTTACCCTACTTGCCTGCCTTACTGAACAGAGACCTGTTATTGATTAACTATCACACTAGCATCAGAACTACTCTTAGGATTCAATTTTTTTGTTGTTTTGCATATTTTATTGATCAAAAGTGGTAAATGAGCATCAAGCGTGCAACAAGACGATGAATTGTTTACTTGCATAAAATAACCTTTCAATAAGGGAAGATGCATTGCTCACACTTTTGGTGCTGTTCTGCTGCCCGAAGCAGATGGCATTCAGCTGCTATTGATTTGCTCCTATAGTTACAGAGCTGCATGTAACAAGGCATGCTCATTTCTCTTAAAGAGGTGAGGGGTTTTGCCAGGGTGGTGGGAGTGAAAGAAAAAAAAAAAAACAACAAAAAGACAAAGGGTTTGTGAATTGTTGTGAGGTTGGGAGTTTTTGCAGGAAAACCTTGCAAATTCTGTTAGCACCTCTATGCAAACAAAAAGCAGGATTTGTATGCTTTCAGAGAAGGGGAGTTACATTCTCTAGTTCTAGCATTTCTGATAACATTTATTCCCATTGCATATTGAATCTGTGAGCATACCAGTGCTTAAGATTGTAAAGAGCATCCAGAATTCAGCATTGCAGACTCTCAGCTGCTGTATGTTGTTGTTGTTTTTTATTTTCCTACTTGTGTAAAGACTGTCGACTCCTTAGCAAGACAATCATATTGCAAAATGCTGGGCTTGATTCTGCAAACAGTTAATTTCACTAATGGGTAAAGTATTTAATAATTTTCTATTAGATCCCTGTTGTAATAGGGGTGGGAGAAGCAGGACAAAGAGATTTCTCTGAAAGTTGTTTGAAAGGGTATTAAATGCAGAATCTTGGCACAAACAAGATATTTAATTGTTTTAGAGATTTTAATGAAATGTAGGTATATGGTAGAAGAGGTTTTCAGTAAGTAGAGCATAGGAATGGTTCTTCTGAGACAAAAAAAAAATGTAATAATTTAAGGTCTTATTTCTGGAGGAATAGTATGATGGGTTGTACTTGGAAGCAGGGTACAGTCCTCAATCAATCTATTTTAACCCAGATAGATCATCTGTCAAGATCCACGGGTATGGTAATACGAGAAAGTTACTGTTTTGGTGATAAAACTGGTCTGGTTAAATATTTTAGTGACGCATACTAAAGTCTTCCTTGCCCACTTGGCAGTGACTTTTACTGCTGGAAGTGCTTACAGTTGATTTTTGACCAGTCTTGAGCGTCTTCCTGCTCTGATGTTGTTTGGGAAAATAAAACAATTTACTCCATTATGACTGGCCTGCTACCCTGCATGTTATTTATACTGTCTTCCTTTCTAATGAAAATAATCCGTGAATTATGACCCCTGACAGAATATTCTTACAGCATGGTTAGTAGATACTTATTCATCAAGAATTTAAATTAAACATGCATATTAGTATCTGTTAAAAAATGTTCTACTTCATCTCTTCAAACTTCTGTTCTCTGATTGATTCCAACTTGCTTCTGTAATTTATGAAATGCTGTCTAAGCTTTATTAATATCCATATGATTAGATGTCAGTACATCTCAACCATTTGTTGTGCTCCTTCTGTAACATAAACAGGTAAGAAGAGATTGTCTGAATCTTTGACTTTAACCTGCTGGTTTCAATCCAGAATAGAAATTTCTTATGAATATTTTTTCAAAGAGCCAAATGTTGGTGAATTTTTCAGAAAACAGATGCTTTTGAATCAATGGCTAATGCTGTCAGCACAGCATTTACCACATTCTTCCAAGTTGATTGAGTCTTGCTCTCCTGTGGGGCTAGGGAAGTGTTTTAAACGTTAAGAGTTCCTATTACAAACAGAAGTTAACTTAACGTGGGAAAGTGCATGTTTTTAAACAGAGTTTTCTCTACTAGAGTGTTTCTGTAAGAAAGACAGTTGCTTTCTCACAGTAAAGCAAGTAAATTGGTATTACTGTTCTATTCCTGTGGTATCTGTTTATACTGTTGGGGCTCACTCTGGTTTTCCTCAGCTACCATGTCTCTCTCATTTCAAGTTTTTTCGTGATCAAAACTTACTTTGTGCTTTTTTGCCCTTGTGCAAGCATTAACTATAGAATTAGGATGTCAGAGTAGATTGCGAGCATATTAATAATCCAGGAATTAATTCAGAATTTATTATTTATTAATAATTCAGAAAATAATTGATATTTCAGTATATTAATAATTCAGAAAAAAACCCACAGTTTTTTACCTTGCTTTTGTTTCTAAAGATAAGTAAATGCCTTGGAAATGCAACATATATTTTCTTATCAAACTGCTTAAAATTTAATGTAAGCTTCAGAGTTACAAAATTAAGCTTATGGATTTCCTTGAGCTGAAAAGGCTACCAACACTCAAAACCTAAAAGCAAACAAACAAAGAAAAAAAAGCAATACTAATTAAAAAAAAAAAGTAAACAAACACCAAACCGCCTCACCATATGAATCTAAATGTATCTGGTCAGCAGTGTTGTCCCTTCTTTGCCTCTGCAAAAATGACACAATGCGTTCATTAACCCCAGGTACAATGAATTCCCTGTGCTTTCTACATTCTCTTGTTTGGGCTTTGCAGTGGGTACCTGGTGCTTAGCCTAATTAGTTTCAAAGGGAATGTCAAGTTATTTCTCAAGAGTTTACTCTGACCCAAAACCTCTGACAAGAAAATATCAGGGAGACAAAATCACTTATTGTAGAGTCAAATGGCATTTTTATTACAGTAGCTTCTGGAAACAATGCACATGATTTCTAGAATTTTGATGCAACATTTGTGTGAAATTATCATTCTTGTGGAGAGCAAGACTTGTTTTCATAGTTGACTTCCTCAGTCTTCATCAACCACCTGACTCTTTCCTTGTTCCCAGCAAAATCAGAAAAATAGCTAGAGCTGTGGGATCTTTCTTATGAAGCAGGAGACATGTGAAAATGCTATTTCAATGCTGTTCTTAGATGTTTCAGTACTTTGCTGGACTTTTTCAATTCTTTTGAAGCTGTGTTATTTGACCAAAACCACATTATTGAACAAAAAAAAATCCAACATCTGCATCTTAACGAAATAGTCTGTGACATCTAGAGAGTGTTTTTTGGGGGGGATCAAGAAAAAATTGTTCACACTGCAGAGCTACTCCTCTGTTTCTCCAACTGTGCAGGTAATATTCTTTTGCATTTGGCTCTGAAGAATGAAGTACAGCTTGGTTGTTCAGTCACTGCCTTTCTTCCTGGTTTGGTCACAGCTTTCCTCCTTATTGAGGACTATTTACAAGCATAGTAAATATAGTAGATAGAAAATACAACAGTTCAGGATGAAACACTAAACATATTCTATGCAGAAATAAGTGATTTTTTTCAAACTCCTCTTTGAAATGAAACATAAGAAGAGGGAAAAAGTATTTTTAATACATCTTAGTGTATCTAGAAAGCAAACATGCAATTACAAACACTGCAGCCGTTCTGCAGCCAAAATTGTATCCTCTGTCAAGAAGTGTTTTTAATGAAATGTGAATTACTTCAAAATATCTCACAGCCTACCTACATGAAAATTCTAGTGGATTGAAATAAAAGTCATGTAACTTCTACTTTACATTTATTCTGTAGTCAATACAGGTAAATCAAGGGAAAAATATTTGGTTCCAAATGATACTTTTAAATTATTTTATCTTTGTTTTGTCCTAATATTATTTGGCATTGCAAATATTTTAAGTTATTTTATTTCTAAAATAAAACTTCTGTAAGTTGCCAGGAAGAAAAGTGTTGGATCATCATCCCTGCATCACTCCTTTGTCTTCACTCCTTGTAAATAGGGATACTGGCTGCCCGCTGGATCAACCTCCAGATTGGTCCTCTGTCACTGGCGGTCCTTCGTATAGGACCTGCAAAAGCAGAACGGAGCTCCTGTGTCACCGCAGCAAATCTCCATCCTCATTAATGCTGGGAGAGGGGCTGTGGGTGCACAAATACCAACAAATTGCCTTTCACCATGGGGTTTTGTGATGAGAACTGGCAAGTGGGAGCGGCCTTTTCCTGAGTGGCACAAAGGATGAGTGAAATGGAGGAAGGAGGGTGTGAGTTGGCCATCTCCCAGCCATACTCCATTTCTTTCTTTAGGCAAGCCTTCTGCAAGTGTGGATTAGTATAATTAGCCTTATTACTCAGCTGACATACCATAAAATAGTAATTGGAGTGTATTAGACCAGAGGGTCCTCTCAAAGAATAGCCTGCCTCTGATAGTGCTCTGAAGCAGGTACATGAGGGAGAACAGGGAGAACAAGCTTTGATAATTTCTCCTTCATACACTGTCCATTTCTATGCATTTTCAGTTCAGTGAGTTCCACTTCCATCAATCTTTTCAATTTCTCCTTTAAATGTACAAATTTTAAGCATCCGCAATGTCCTGTTCACAGTTCAACTACCTCTTCAATGAAGAAGTCCTTCCTTCTGCCTAAAGCCCCTCCTTTTTTATAATAATAATAAATAATAACTTCTAATGGTTTCTTGATTCCTTTCCTAATAGTTTATTAGAAACATTTTGTTTCCTTTTTTGAATTGTTGCTGGATAGCAAGCTTATGTTTCGAGTGATATATACCAGTGATATATTGTAGCCCCCAGCATCTTACTCCTCTGATCACTGATCATCAGTCTAAAGCCCCTCATTGTTTGTTATTTTTTTCCAATATTCATCACTCTGGGCTGTGTTCTCCTAACCTGTCCTTCAGTACTTGTAACTATTTACCTTTGCAAGGATTGTGGCTGCTGAGTTTCCTTTAAAGCCTTTGATGGGTGCCTTTGTCAAAAATGAGAGTAAGTTCTATCAGCAAGGCCACATTTATTTGTACTTGTTGACCATTTCAGGTGTTGCAGTAAGTTTTTATACAGGGTTGCCCTTAACAGCAGGGCTGTGATTCTTTTCCGTCCATATGTATTTCTCCATGTGCCAACTAAGATTATTCTGGGAGCTGTGGATAAGCATCTGACAGACAATGCTGTCATTGGTCATAGCCAGCATGGGTTTATGAAAGCAAAGTCATGCTTAACAAACTTGATTTCCTTTTATGACAAGATTACCTGTCTAGTGGACCAAGGGAGACCAGTTGATATCATCTTTTTGGACTTCAGTAAGTCTTTTGATACTGTCTCCCACAGCATCCTTACTGGACAAATTGTTCAGTATACAGCTAGATAAGAACATTACAAGGTGGGTACACAACTGGCTGAGGGATCAAGCTCAAAAGGTTATAGTAAATGGAGCTACATCAGGCTGGCATCAGGTGACGAGTAGGGTCCCACAGGGATCCATCTGAGGGACGGTTCTGTTCAACATCTTTATAAATGACTTGGATGTTGGACTTGAATGCCTAATAAGTAAGTTTGCAGATGATACAAAGCTGGGAGGTGCTTTTGACTCCAACGAAGACAGAGATACACTGCAGAAAGATCTAGATAGATTAGAGGACTGGGCAGTCACAAATTATATGAAGTTTAACAAGGGCAAGCGCCGGGTTCTGCACTTGGGTAGGGGCAACCCGAAACGACCTACCAGTTGGGGAATGAGAGACTGGAGAGCAGCACTGCAGAGAGGGATCTGGGAGTTTTGATTGATGATAAGTTGAATATGAGTCAGCAGTTTGTGCTAGCAGCCAAAAGGGCCAATGGGGTCCTGGGGTGCATCAAGCACTCCATTGCTAGTCGATCAAGAGAGGTGCTAGTCCCACTTTACTCAGCACTGGTGCAGCCTCACCTGGAGTATTGTGTGCAGTTTTGGGCACCACAATACAAGAGAGATATGAAGTTGTTGCAGAGCGTCCATAGGAAGGCCACAAAGATGGTGAGGAGTATGGAGGGGAAGACTTAACGAGGAAAGGCTGAAAACGCTTGTTCTGTTCTGCCTGGAGAAGAGGAGACTGAGGGGAGGCCTCATTTCAGTTTATAACTTCCTCACCAGAGAAGGAGGGGTGGGTGCTGAGCTTTTCTCTCTGGTGACCAGTGACAGGACCCAGGGAAACAGCATGAAGCTGTGCCGGGGGAAATTCAGGTTGAATATTAGAAAGAGCTTGTTTACCCAGAGAGTCGTGGAGCATTGGAACAGGCTTCCCAGAGAGGCTGTCGTGGCACCAACTCTCATGGAGTTTGAGAAGCAATTGAACATTGCACTTAGGAACATGGTGTGGCTTTGGGGTTGTTCTGTGCAAAAATAGGAGTTGGGCTCGATGATGCTTGTGGGTCTTTTCCAGCTCGGGATATTCTGTGATTCTGTGATTCTGTAATTCTACTCTCTGTTAATACAGTTGTTACAAACTTCCCTGGTACTAGTTTATAAATCCCCAATTGTCTTATGGTACTCTTTAAAAAAAAAAAAAAAGTCATATTTTTTAATCCTCTGGTTCTTAAGCAGCCATAAACAATATGGTATACACTGATCTTAATTCTTCAGTGAATTCCCATACGCCCTGTGGAGGAATACTGTGTGATCCCACTGACTTTTTACTGTAATGAGCAAATACTACTTTTTGTATTTTATAACCCCATTTAGAGACTTCCTTTGATGGGGATCAAAGTTTCAGTCTGGCAGTGATGAAGCTGATGGTTTGATGATGGCTGCTCATGTCTTGGACAGGTGTGTTCTTTGCTAGGTAAAAAGGCTGGATGGCTGAGCCCAGAGGGTTGTGAATGGAGTTAAATCCAGTTGGAACTGGTCATGAGTGGTGTTCCCCAGGGCTCAGTATTGGGCCCTGTTCTCTTTAATACCTTTATAAGTTATCTGGACAAGGGGATCAAGTGCACCCTCCGTAAGTTTGCAGACAACACTAAGTTAGGTGGGAATATTGACCTGCTTGTGGGCAGGAAATCTCTACAGGGGTATCTGGACAGGCTGGGTTGATGGGCAGAGGCCAGTTGTATGAGGCTGAACAAGGCCAAGTGCTGGATTCTGTCTGTGGGTCACAACAACCCCATGCAATGCATGGGAAATGCATGGGACTTGGAAAAGTGTGGCTGCAGAGCTGCATAGTGGAAAAGGCTCTGGGGGTGTTGGTTGACAATCAGCTGAATGTTAGACAGCAGTGTGCCAAGGTGGCTAAGAAGGCCAATGGCATCCTGGCTTGTATCAGCCAGCAGTAGTGTGGCCAGTAGGACTAGGGAAGTGATTGTCTCTCAGTACTTGGCACTGGTGAGGCCACACAGTGAATACAGTGCTCAGTTTTGGGCCCTTCACTACAAGAAGGATGTTGAGGTGCTGGAACATGTCCAAAGAAGGGCAATGAAGCTGGTTAGGAGTCTAGAGCATAAGTGTTACAAGTAGTGTGACAGGGAACTGGGGTTGTATAGTCTTGTGAAGAGGAGACTCAGGAAAGACTGTATCACTCTCTACAACTACCTGAAAGGAGGTTGTAGTGAGGTGGATGTTGTTCTCTTCTCCCAAGTAAAGAGGAACTTCTCTACTTTGAGAGTGGTGGAGCACTGGAACAGGCTGCCTAAGGAGGTGGTGAAGTCTCCATCCCTGGAAACATTCAAAAACTGCCTGGGCGCAATCCTATGCAACCTGCTGTAGGTGAACCTGCTCTGACAGGGAGGTTGGACTAGATGATCTCCAGAGGTCCCTTCCAACTCCCAATAGTCTGTGATTCTGTGAAGTGACAGAACAAGAGGAAATGGATCTACTGATTGATATATATCTTATTGTCTAAGGTACTCCTGCACCTGTTTATTATCAGCAGCATTATTGACATGGTCTTAATTACTTGGTAATTGTTCGTTGTCTTAGCGGTCTGTTGACTTTTAAAAACCACTTCAATTCAGCCATTTAAAAATCAACATCTATTTTGGTGTCTTTGAAATTACTGTATCTGCTTACTCTTTGTACTACTTTCTCCTGTTACTCTTTTTAAAAGCCTTTTTTGTTCCTACTAACTTTTTTTTAATACCATTAACTCATCCTGCCCTCCTGCTACTTTTCCTTTTGCTCTGTTGATTTCTTCATTTCTCATCAGCTTTGTCTTAACCTCCAATCCATTGAGCAGTGTCTCAGGAAATTATATTGACTGCTTCCTTTCATTTTTATTTTTCAAAGGAATTGTAGTCTGTTGCACTTATGTTTCTAATCTTTCAAGGGCTAGTCTCCTATTTTGCTGCAGAGAGATTCACAGTTTGCTCCCACTACATTGTGTTCCCAGCTCTCCAAAAACCAAAATCAATATTGTATTTTTCACATCAAATGGGTTATATTTGTACACTTAGCCTCAAGTCAATCCACTCTGCACTTAATAGTTAAATTTTAGTTGGAACTGTAAAAGTAACTAAAGAATTTTTTAGAACTAAGTTACTGGAACTGTAAAAGCTAACTAAAGTACTCATTAACTTAAAACTCACTTTGCAGTGTTTTTATCAAGATTAGTAAAGTCCTTAAAAGTTAGGTTAGATAAGGCTTACGTAAAAATGTTGATAGGTTATAATACACTGTCCTGAATTTCTGCATAGATATTTTCAGTGACGAACCAGCAGTTGTTTAACCTGTTGGGCTTGCGTTCCATCTAGTTAATTTATCCTCTGTGTAGTTTGAGAATGCTGTGATAGATGGATTGGTCAGTCAGGAGATATCTGGTGAGTTTAAAGCTCACTGGAAGTATAACAAAGTGATCTGAAAGTTGGTGCAGGAATTTTTCTACTGTTCTCCAGTCTTGAGGTTCAGAGGTGCAATTCCCCTCTGCGTGCCTTTTTTTTTTGTTGTTCATTTTTTGTTGTGTTTTGGGGAGTTTGGGTTTTGTTGTTGTTTTTTGTTTTGTTTGGGATTTTTTACCTTCTGTGACTTATACATTAACTTTCAGATAGTAACTTTGGATCTTTGTTGGAAATATTTTGGCATATAACACCTACAGTCAATATCTTGTTCCCTTTTAAGCTCCACTGTGTAAATGGCATTCTTACTGTTGTCTTCCTGCAGCATACAGCTGTGAATGTTAGCTAGCTGATACTTCATAAGGAGCATCACCTCTGTGCTGTTTTATGTGTGTTTGCGTGCTTCTCATATGTTTATACAGAGTTTCCAGCATGTTTGATAATCTCCTGTTTTACAAAACTGCCCATCAGTCAATGTTTCTGGTAGTAATGAAAAGTGGAAACTCCTTACTATGACAATTTATGTGGCAACTTGTTTAGAAATATTTGTTGTTGATAACCCTTAATAACACCCTTACTGAAGAAGGGAGGGAGTTTCTTCACGGTTCTTCAAAATGGGTAATACAAAACACTATTCTATCTGCTATTTTAAAAAGGAAAGGTTGCTCTTAGAAGTTTAGTCCCTCCATCTATTTGGTTTTTAGTTAATGTGTTCTCTTGGTAACCTTTTTTATCATTTCATGTGATTGTGTAAAGCAGTTCAGGAAAAGCAGGTTAATGGAAGAATATAGACTCTAAAGTGTGCTAAAAGATGTGGGTTTTGGTCCCAGTGGAGACTGACACTCCAGCCTACTTACTGTAGCTGGAGTGTATTGATTTTCTTCTCCCCCATTTTAGCTGCACCACTGAATTAGGTATTATGAAGCATCTTTCCCTGTGAAGAGAGGAAAAACTGTCATGAACTTTTTCACCCTAACAGTACAGCATTTCAAACTAAATGCGATTGAATGGAAGAAGACACTTAAAAACCTTAAAACTCAGCTCCCCACTCTCATTTCTCCCCCTTCAACAACTATTCCAGCAACCTTGGAAGGCATGATAGATGATTGTAAGAAATTATTTTTTAAATCTTTTTCATTAAAGACAACAACAACAATAATAATCATGAAAGTCTGACAAAATGATGCATTCCTCTGGTATGATCTCCTAAGGTTAGCAAAGTGGTCTTGTTCAGGTTTTCAGCAAGATGTTCAGTTACTGTTGTAATTGGCTGATGAGTAGGTTTAGACCTAACTAGAATGCCAGTGTTCGATTTCGCAGTGTCCTCTGTGAAGGTATGTCACCATTTACCCTGCCTTTAGTGACAATTTTCTAAAAAGGAAACTCGTGGGAAATCATTATGCTGTTTATATGTCTCCCTTGTTGGAGAGCATTATCCTGTGATATTTTAGCACTGTTTTCCACTGCATGATGGCATCTAGCTAAGGTTAAGGCAGAACAAATCCCTTTGCAATTTTGTGACTATATTTTACTTGCTGAAGGAGAAAAGATAACTGACAATTAAGTGTTTCACATGTCACTGAAAGAACATGTGCAACTAATCAATGACATCCTTAGGGAACACGATTTTATGAAACTGATAAGGTAGAAAAATCAGGATTTTTGTGATTTGTGTTACATAATAATAATTGCACCCTTTCGATGAAGAAGACATTTCTGCTGATGTAAACATCATGCTTTCCCCTGTGGGTTTTTTTTTTTTCCTGAAGCACAGAATAGTTCATTAAAGTTTGACAGTAACAGATAAACACCCTTTACGATTTTCGAAGAAAATATGGTGCTATACTCTTAGTTCAGCTGAAATCAATGAGTTTGAAAAATGTATTTCTGGAGTCATTTCCCAAATCACTTGCCAGAGGTTGTGTTAGGTGTGTTAGTTTGGGGTTTTTTTATTTATTTTAGGAAGTAAATACACTTGCTTGCTTTTCCCCCCCCCCCCCCTTAAATTAGTCAACATAGATCTCTGGGGCCCATATCTGAAGCCCATTGCTATGGCCTTGGTAGAATTCAGATGTATTAAAAATTCTCATTACTAACAAACTAATTGTGACATTTTAATTCTTTGAAAATATGTATCTTTACCTTTCTGATTGCAAAGCAAACAAGGTAGTAGTCATGTTTACAAGCCAATGTCATATATCACTTGAACAAAGGCTACAATTGAGCACATGACATCACAAATTGTAGGTTTTAGAGACTTTACCTGCTGGTTCTTTTTTTGTTCAGGTATTATTTAAAGATCATAAATTTTGCAAAGCTTATGTCTCTTAAAAGTTTGTAGTCAGAAGCCAAAAAACTGTTGTGTTGCAGGTTGTTCCAAGTAATTAAAGCCAATTATCATAACATTTATTTCTGCCCTAAGAGTATTATTTTTAAGTTTAGAATGCTTACATTTTATTCTGGACATCCACTTTGGGCCACCACCAGGGGTAAGAAGTGCAGCTACACAGACACATCTAATCCAGTGTGGGTGTTTGGGGGGTTGGGGTTTTTTTTATTTGTTTGGGTGTAAGGGTCTTTTGTGGGTTTGGTTTGTTGTTGGTATTGTTGTTCCCAAGTTTTATTTTTCTCTTTTCCTTCCATTTATTCTGTGTATATTAAACAGCTGGCTGATATAGTGGATGGTGTCCCTGCCAGGCAGGGGGGGTGGAACTTGGTGATCTTTAAGGTCCCTTCCAACTCTGACAATTCTATGATTCTATGATTCTGTACAGGCCCTTTTTTGTATCAAAGCAAATGAAGTCAAGCCAGAGGATAATTTGTCCCCTACAAGTATAATTAACTTGTACCTTCATGTATTTTTTAATTCCTTAAAATGGATGTCACATTATATTACATGAGTTGAAAAATTCTCCTTGATAAAATTCTGGAAATGACAAAATTCTCAGTCAACAGAGGCAGCATCCGAAGTACAGTACAGTGCAAAATTGCCTTTGCTTCTCTGCAGATTATACATTTTCAAGTTTATTGATCACCAAAGCATAGCTATTGACAGTTAACAAACTATATGGATTAGCACACTAAAACAGATGCTATTTGCTTATGTCTTTTTGTGAAATACATTTGCTCAGGGCAGGGTTAGCAGTTCTTAGATTGACTTGATGCATCTTGTGAAAAAATCCCTAAAAGAAACAGAATGAGATAGTAATCTGGAGTGAGTAGAAGTAGAAAATAACTGCTTTGTTAAGAGCCATCGAGAGTTTTCCTTTTATTCAGTAATGTATCCTGCTCTTCCTTTCCAACAATCACTGTCCTGTTCACCAGCATCTTTATACAACTTTTTGCAGTTCTTCATTTCATTTAATTAGTAAGATGGTTTTATTCAAGCAAATCATACACATTGCTATGCAATTCACACACCCTCTGCATATGCATCCACCCCCACCCCTCCTTCTGTGCATAACCTAAATGCAGAATAGGATAAATTTTGCAGCAGCAGAGTGCTGATCTTGCAGAATGCAAACGCAGTGGCAATTTTTAATGCAGCATGTTTCATATAGAGGTGAACTGAAAGGCTTAACACCTCCCAGCATTTCAGACCTCCATGTTTGTTACATCATTAAAATCTAGAACAGAAGTGTTCAAAAGCTGCATTTTTCCATTCTTTTTTTGAAACTTGTTTGTGGTGCCCTCAACTGTTGAAGAAATGTAGACTCAGAATTCAGATTTGCAAATGTAACATAAAAAGGGGAACCATTTCTCAAGTATTTTTGCTTTCAAATGTGTTTCTCTCTGTAACTCTATGTACCTCTTACATAATTTTTACACTAACTGAGTTTTAGTTACAGAACCAACCAAACCATTTGCTATGAAAACTGCTATAAAATTGAGGTGACCTCTTGATGGCTCTTCCAACCTAATTTTTTTTTGTAATCCTGTTATCCTCTACATAACATTGTGTCTCCCTAGTGATATTGTAATATAAAAAAATAAACAGGTGGGAGTAAGTTACCTCCAGAATGTAAGCGGAGTAATGTTTCTGCACATCAGTAGTCTTGTTTCTTCTCTGTGTTTGTTTCTTCTAACATAGGGTCTGCAAATGAACAGGATGAATGTGGATACCTTTACTTGTCCAAGTAATTTTATTTATAAATCTAGTGATGTTTCTTCCATGCATATGTTTACTCTAGATCAAGCCTTTCTGAAGGAGAGCTCTTTAGGGAGAAGCTTGTGGCTTTCATTTGCATGTAAAGTATGTGTTATCAGAACATATTACAGTTTGAACAGTAAATAAATGTAGGCTTAATCTTTCAAGTGAGATATTTTTTGAATTTATGAACTGTTTTGTTTTCCTCGTCAAAATTAAAGATCAACAGTTATCTTTGGTCTGCTTCTATGAAGCTGTGAGAGATCTATTGTTTCACTTAAAAGTTATTCTTTCATTATGAACATGCACATAAGCATCTCATTTATTTGCTACACATTTTTAAGTGTGCTTGTAATTAATTTACTGAAAAATTTAAATTATCTCAACAGTGGAAAACCATAGGAGGATGGAGTACAGCTATTGTGTTACTGCTGTGGAAGAATTTGGCAGGTCTAGCCAGCAGCTCTTTGATCAGAGCTTTGTCATTAGGAGTCACAGCACAGATATAAGGAGTATGCTGTAAGCTGTTCTGTCAAGCCAAGCGAAGTTTCCCTTGCTAGCATTTACCCAGGCTTCCATTAATAAAATTGCACAAAGTGGAGACTTCCTTTTCCGCTGATGTGCCAGACAGGAGTCTTCTGTGAGGTCAATGTGAAAGCACTGAGCTGTAGCTGCTTTATTTTATGTTTTAAATAAACAGAATTTTATTCACAAATGAGTGTGCCAATAAATTATCTCCAGAATCAGACATCTCTTCTTGAGAGGCATCTAGCCTGGCAATAGTGATGGCAGGTGAAAAAGAATGTAGTAGCATAAGCTGGACATATTTTTATGTGATCCATTAAGATCTGTGGTTTTTCTGTTGAAATGAAGCACTCTGCAATAGGTGTAAAAGAAAATAAAGAACTGAGAAGTGATGCAAGCTAGAAATGTTTTGGTAGCTGGAATAAAAGTGTGCGACATCTGAAATATTAAAAAATCTTGGGTTTCTATTGTTCCTTTTTAATTTTTTCAGACAGTCATTTTAGAAAATGAAGAGCTCCCTAAAATATTTCTTGATTTCTTGAATGTTCGCCATGTACCTACCTTGCCAAAAGCAGAAAGCTGTGGGTAAGTTCTCATTTACAGAAAAATAAGTGGAGGCCAAAAGGCCTGTATCCTCTCCATGCTGATGCAATTCCATTGACTTAAAATGGTCTTGCTGCCAACTCTAACACTATAAAATAAATGGGCATTAGGTTCATGTTAAGTATGTTTATATATCCCAAAAAGGCAATAAAATAAATCCAGCTTGTTCAACGACGGAAGTGAGGTTTAATGTAATATTCTTGGAAAGCAGAATTTAGATGAGAAAAATATTATTTCCTATAGATACTGAAGTATCTACTGAAATGTAAGACATACATAAACAGTTACTAAAATTGCATAGAAAGCCTTTGCATGTGTTTTTTTGGTCACAAAATAGAGAAGTTCATTCTTGTGATCATTTTATGATCTCCCTGTGTGTTTGAAAATGGAGTCTTTCACCTTTCTTGTGACATGTACCCCAATGGCGCCACTGCCCTTCCCCTAGGAAGGGTTCCTGATCAGGGAGGGAGAAGGAGATCTAAGTGTGATGAGTGTAATGACTACAGAAATACCCAACACAGTGTAACTGGAGGCTTTGTTAACATCTGCAGCTGTAAGCTTTGCAGGGAGAATAATGTCTTTTACTATGCAAGCTGACATAGTTGATAATCCAGCAACATTACCAGAACTTGCTCCCCAGAAAGCTATGTGGCCTTTTTCCATGTTCAGAAAGACTATGTGGATCTGCAAGTCAAAAAAAGTGGAGATAATTTTGAGGCCCTCTTAACAGTCAGAGGTCTGTCTATGGCCCAGGCCAGTCTCCAGAATCATTCCAAAGCCACAGACTTGCAGTTTTCACCTGTAGTTAATGACATCAGCCAGTACCCCCAATGAGACTGCCCACTTCTTACAGAGATAGAGGGAGATGCTTTGAATCTGTTACAGTAAAATGAATGCTGTCATTTCCAAGTAGTGGTGGTTGTAAAATGATAGGATCTCCACACTGATTTCACCATACTGCATTATGCAGCTACTGATCAGAAAATGGTTGCCACCTTTGATGGTTCTTAAAGGATTTGGTTTGTTTTTTTTTTTTTCTTATTGTTGAGTTAATTTCATTGTAACCAAAGTTTCCTCTTGCTTTACTTGCAGCTCTTTTGATGAAACAGAATCTGAAGAATCAAGGTGAGCTTGATTCCTACTCTTTCTAGAACACCAGATTTAACAAACTACTTCAAATTATTGGCATTTACTGCATTTGTTCCTTGCAGTTGACAAAACAGCAGTAGCTCAGCATTAAAATTAGATGTGTTTCTTATATTATAGCTAGAATTATCAGCTGTGCTAGATCCATCCATTTATAGTGTGAAGTGAGCATCATGATGCTCGCATTGAGAAATTCTTTACAAAACCCTAACAGAATACCACTACCTCTGAAATATATCTGGGAATGCTTTTTAACAGTTGAAGTGTATTTGTCTCAGCAGGAAGACTTAGCAGAATCAGAGCTTTGGGTTCTCCCCTATGTATTTGATAGAGTTCTGTGCGTATCTGGTTGCACTGCTTGGAATTTGTATGTACAGAGCATGGCAGAGAGAGCTGGTGCTGGCTGGGGTTCTGTGACCAGGGTGGGAAACAGCCCTCTGAGGGGCTTCCAAGGACCTTCTGTTCACAGGTGAGGTGTACAGCAACCACTCTGGGAGCTGAAAGAATGTAGTGAAGTTTGAGTCTGTCTGCTGGCCCAAAGAAGTTGTAGAGCCTGTAGACCCATGGACGCTGGCTGTAGGTAATCTTGTAGCCTGAATTATACCAAGTACCAGGGAATAGAGAAGGATCAGGAGATCTTAAAGCCAGCTGCAAGTCAAGTGGCTGGGGAGAGGTAAGCTTTGCTCCCAGGAGATGGAGCCTATCCTTTTGGTTGGTGCTAGTGTGCAGAAACACACTGGCATGGTTCCTGTGCAGCTCGACCTTCTCTCTTTACCAAAGCTAGTTTGTAGAATATTCTGTTTGCTGTCCCTTGACACTGACATCCTTGTTCTTGACCTTTCCAGCAAACTGTCCCACCAGCCTGTGCTGCTGTTCCTAAGGGATCCATATGTCTTGCCTAAAGCCAACGGTAATCAAACCTGTCATCTCTTAACAGCACTTTACTGATCTGACTCCGCACCGCATAAGCCACATTATTATTAATACCAGCCTAGTCAAATGACACTGGTCCAAAATCTAACAACCTGCCAATAAAACAACAGTTCCTGTATAAGAAACCATTAAAACACTAATTGGGTGGGTGATTTATAAAAGCGTGGAATTTTCTTCCCCTGCTGCTTTCTCACACAAACCTACTGGGAATTCAAACTGAAAGACAGAGAACATTGTTTTCCTTCTCTTCTTGTTGAGCCTTTGGGCTGTATTGCCTGAACGATTTGAACTTAGAGGACCAGTCCTTTCTAAATGCTTTTTCCCTAAACACCAGTCAGTCTACTGCAAGCTTGTTTGTATTTCCATTTGGATTATTCCTATTTCTTATCATTTATAACCTCTATAGTTCTTTACGAAAAAAAAAGTATAAGTACAGTTGATGTGTTTCACATGACATTTACATTAGCCTTCATCTCTTAATACACAGTTCAAAAGTGTTTGAAATAGCTTGTTATAAACCCTTTTTTATAAAAAGTTGTTAAATCTTTAAAGCATTATTAAATCAGAGAACTTACCCTTTGTCTTAAATTGTCTGTGCAGGAGAAAACATTTTTCATAGTGTGGCCCTCCTGGTTTTGACATTTTACTTGTTTGAACTGTTACTTTTACTAAAATTTGTATTAAAAATGTAATATGCTATCAAAAGAGAATTCTCACCCAGAACTGGAAATTTATTTTTTAACATGGCATCATTTTGTTTGATTTTACAAAATACTATGTTGAAATCAAGTTCTTTAGCTGCCTTGAAAATCACAAAATGTTTTAGAGTAAATTTAGGAAAGAACACTTGTTTGCTTATAGCTTCTTAGCAAATGACGTGTACTTCCTTGAGATTTTCTCCAGAGGTATATAGCTACCTGAAGGGAGCATGTAAAGAAGACGAAGTCAGGCTCTTTCTAGTGATGCAAAGTATCAGAACTAGGAAACACTTTGTCACTGTGAGGGAGACCCAGCCCTGGCACAGGTTACCCCACATGGTGGTCGTCTCCATCCTTAGAGATACTCAGAAGCCAGCTGGACATGTCCTAGGCAACTGGCTGTAGGTGTCTATGCTTGAACAGAGGGTTGGACCAGATGACCACTAGTTGTCTCTTCCAGTTGCAACCACACTCTGTGATTCTGTTTTTTCAAGCTGTTTTTCAAAACCATAGAGAGTAGGCTCATGTATTTTGAGAGAGTTAAATAGTCTCTCTTGCAGGCAATGTCCACTCTACCTGGTAGAGTGGCCCAAGAGTATTGACCCTATGGAGTCTTACTGAATTTACACATGTAGTTCTGGAGTGACATAGTGAGTGCAGAGGTCCTGCGTGACCAAGCTGCATGTGAGAAAACACACTACAAGGTCCTTTAGCTTTTACTGTGATTTAGGACTAGTCTGGTCACAAGGACTAAATTCCCATTTGAGACTGGAATACAAAGTGCAACATGGATGAAATGAAGCACAGTAAGGGGAGATAGTCACTTTACAAGGTTACTCCTGAACCAGGCAACAACAGTAATGCAGAAGCACCCAGTTACCTCTGTCTAAAAGTTGGTCCAGATGCTGCCTACAATAATATCTAGAGTCAGCCACCTTGCATATCTTAATCTTACTGTTTTAATGCTCCTCTTAATTGCAAACTTGGATTCCTTGACAGTAGGGTGTAAATTATGAACATCCTTTAATTCCATACCATACCTGAGAGAGAAAACAATTTCATGTACAGTTATCCTGAAAAATTAAGACAGTGCTTAATGTTTCCAGCCACATTTAAGGTTTTGCTGTAAGACTTCTACTTAAAATTTCATCGTTCTGTTTTGCACAACTACCATTACCTTTAATTCCTGCTTTTAGTTTGCAGCACAGAGAAATACAGATGAGCTTTTTTAAATTTTCTCCCTCAGATCAGTTACTTTGATAGACTCTGATTAAAAAGCAGCCAAAGTTATTCAAACTATGACCAAAAAAAGTGTCCATTAGCAAATACTATTTAACATAGTTAAGTATTCACCTCTTGGAAGAAGGTGAATTGTGACAGTTGCTTGGATCAGAGGTGAAGTTAGTCTTTCCTGCATACAGAAATGCCTGTGCTAACATCTTCCCATAAAATAGGAAATTGTTTAATTAAATAAATAGTTGTTTCCGGAATATGATACTTAAAGAACATTTTCCCCCCCTCACTGCACTGTTACTTGTCTTTATAAAACATACTCTTGCCATTATTCTAATGTTTGGACTTTAAGTATTACTGAGCTGCAAGACAACTTTCCAAAAGTAAGATTCACAGCTACAAACCTCACCAATTTTCAGACTCACTCTTTCATGAGGTATCTAATGTAGTCTGAGTGCATGAGTGTATCACTTTTTGTGAAAGGTGGCCTCTCTTGAGGGTGTGAAAGAAAAATACTACATACAATTTTGAAGAAAAACAAAGGAAAAATCCAAAATGCTGCAAACTGAAAATGATACCTCAGAAAGTAAAAGGTGGAATCTCAGAACTACTGTCACTTGCTTGAAAATTGTTCTGACGATTCTTGATGCATTTTTAAGTACCACAGATCTACAAGGCTGCGCTTCAGTGTATTTATATCTTTAACTTAACATGCTTGATTTTTTTAAACAACAAAGCTTCATAGTAAATCTGATGCTGTGAAGTTGTCTCATTTTTTAAAATCAATACTCATTTTCCTATATATAGAGAGAGCATGTTATAGAACCAGTAAAAACTGGTTTGTGGAACTGCAGCATTTAATTTAGAAGGAAAGCATCAGATTGCCCTTACAAGTATATTTTTAATAACATTAATGACAACAGCATAGGGTTATTCTACCAGGGTGCTTTGGGATAGCTGAGCTTGCAGGACTTGAGGAATCATTATTGGATTCAAAATGTTAAAAAGTAATTTATAATGATGACTTACTATGAGAAGTTTGGGAGAATTTTGCATGTATTGGTTATGGTGGAGGTTGCAGTTTGTTAAAATATCCTAAAATATGTTTGTAACATCTTTAATACACTAAAATCAATGAGATAACACCTTCAAGCTAATAAGGATTTTTTTTCTTACAGAGTCCAAAACTACTTTTTGCTCGGTATTTTTATCTCCAAAATGATTTCATCAAAACAATTAGGAGCAAAACCCAATTCCCACCCACACTGGATGATCTAATTTATCAAGTACTTAATGATTTTTATAAAAATTGCATCTCCTCTTTTTTAATATCCTGTAAGTTGAACAGGGGGAGGGAAGCTCTATAAGAAAAGAGTCTGTACTTCTAGGCAAATCCATTTCCTCGCCTATTAGTAATTCTAAGATTGTTAAGATGTGATCAGAAATTTCTGATTTCTTTCTCTTAATGCCCAGTAATTTTTCTAAGAAAACACTAAAAATAGAGGAATTGATGCCTTTGAAAAATATTTTCACTTCAATAATGTACATCCTGCTGTTCCTGTATGGATCTATTACTGTGTTCCATCACATAATTCTTTCATACTAAATTTAACATTAAAGTTAAGTGCCAGCTTCCCCTACATCTGTGGTAAGAACATAGTGGGGGTTTTTCCTTCAGATATTACAGCATGACTTCTTGTAACACGTGGTATTTTATGTTGATTAGACAGCTTGAAATTTTCCTGCCTCAAATAATCATCTCTGATTGTAAAGGTATCCTCAGCTCTTCTCAGTCTAAACATGGCTGTAAACCAGAAAACAGCTTTGAAGTATTCCCAGTAGCAATCTTGGAATTTCTTCAAGTATATTGAGATTTTGTTAGAAATTGAATTGCCAGTGTAATCCATCTTCCTTGTGAGAAAAGATTCAGATAAAGAGCTGGAGCCTAGCAGCATTAAGTATTAGAACATCCCTTTAAATCAATAAGCTACAAATCTGGCAGTGCATTCATGCAATGCCCAGGGCTACACTGAAGTGGCTTTAGTGCTGAAACAGCATTACTAATAGCACATCCCCAACAGAAACATTTGAGTGATGCAGTAACCCAAATTATATGAGGCCTTACCTAGTTTCACAAAAACATTTATATTGTACTGATGTAGGTAAGAAAGTAAGTTTTTTCATTTTTTTTAAATCTCCTTTTTTTTTTTTTCCAGATGACTTTCCCAATGTAGTTATAGAAGGCATTCTACATGGAATATTTTATCCTCATTTACTGCCCAGGTAGAAGTAATACATGGCTAGAAGACGCTGAAGCAAGTCTCCAAGTCACATCTAATGGAATTAACAGGAATAAAATTCTGTGATGTGAAAATTACACTCAAAAGTAAGAGGCACAACCTCAGTTTAAATTCAAGCATTACATGTTTTTAAATAAAATCAATGTCACTACAGTTGCTGCTTTTAAAAAAAAAAATGTGGAAACAACAGTACTGAAGTTATTTATACCTTCTATATATTGACATGCTGTATTTAACACTAAAAGCTGAAAGTCATACACTGAATTACACTAACCTTTGAAAAGAACTGAAAGCTTTTCTAAGTATTTCTATAATTTTTACCATAAATTACACTAAACCTTTTTGCACCAGGATTTTTCCCAGCACATTACCCATTGCTGGCAGTGGATGGATTAAAAGTGCTGGTACTGAAGCATGTGAGAAATTGACCCCAGAAAAAAGAATTTGAAAGCAACTTAAAAGTATTTGTTCATTTTCCTTTAAATTATTTTGAATCTGCTCCTTATTATGAAGCTGGAAAAGAGCCACTGCAGGTGTATGGAGAGTTTTTATCAGAAAGCATGCTTCCACATTCTGAAATACATAGATCTCTCAGGAAATTTTCTAGATTTCAGTTGAAATGATTTTGTCTATCAGGAGATTTTACATGGCATTTATGCATCTCCATTCAGTTAAGACATCTAATCTGTGTGTATGTTTACTCTTCAAGTCAACTTACAGACTAGTCCATATCTTAACATTTTATAAGTCACAGGGCAGACAACTCTGTGATAAGCTAAAGGAAAAATATGATTATGTAGTAAAATAATAAAACTAAACCTGATCTATATATGCACATAACATACGTTCGGTTTTAACTGGAAATTTTGTATGTCTGTTACTGGACATAAAATAAACTACTAGAACCTGACTACATTGCTTTGGTGTATTTTTTGTATGTTTCTATTCAAACAAGACTCTGAGACTGTGTTGTCAGAGATGGGTCTCCCCACATGTAGCATGAGAAAATACCTGGGTGTCTGCTTATTTGAAACTCTCAGCACCATGTTATCTGACCATGCTAGGCTTACAAAAGTATCTCATGGGGTAACTGAAAAGCCAGAAGGTCATTGGACTCAGAGGAAGGTAGTGTTGCACAAAAACAGGAATGGCAAAGCTAGACACAAACAGAAGTCTGATCGGGATACACATGGGTTGCTTCCTGCTGACCTTATGAAATCTGTTTTAAAGCTGCTTGGGGATGGTGAGAAGCTCAGGCTCCTATAAAAGGCAGGCCTATGACTGCAGCATTTGTTCAGGTAGCAAACTGTCTGTCTGCAGGATCAACCTCCAGGAAAGCTTCCAGCTACTACTGGAAAGCTATTTGGGTGAGGGAGTCTTACACAAACGTAACAAACACAGCTGTCTCTATGTGGTAGCTTATGCTGACCTTCTTTAAAAGCCACCAGTGAAGCTGTCAGCTTAAGAGGCATTACAAAATAATGAACCTAAAGTTGCATCTCTGACAAGCAGCAAAACTGCAGGAAAAAGCATTTTGTAATAAATAACTGTATCTAGGTGTTACAAAAATCACTTTCCTGTAAAATAAGGACTCTTCTGTTTTAATCAATTTCTAGCTGATGGTCTTATTTAACAATGAAGAGCTGGTCTTGCTTGATTACAGGATTGTATACATATAATGTGATTTTTCAAAAGACAGCAGGGAATTTCTCACATGTTAAGATTAGAGAAATTCACCATCCCCGCTCTAACCTTACAACCTCATTTCCTGAAAAGCACCACCCCCTGTGTATTTTGCAGAATCAACTGAGGTGAGGAAAAAGGCCTCCACAGGCAGGGTGGGGGAGAATAAATAAAGCTCCTCATTAAGTATTTATTTGAAATCAAAGTTTATTTACTCAAAACACTTCTGTATTTTACTTTTTTTTAATTTTTAAAAGTGATGATAGTGTTACAGAAAATATTTTCAGTTGAGAAGGCAGAAACAAATATTGTAAACATATTCAAAGAGGATACAATGTTTTCAAACACTGAAAGAAAGTAGTACTTCTATAACTTTTCATGAAAGACTCTCCACAAGATCTGGGATTTAGTAGCATTATGTCTTATATTTCAAGGAGTGACAGCTCTAGCAAGTTGTTATAGAAATGGTCATATCTTTTAGGTATTTGGCAAATTATAAATGTTGTATAAATATAACCTCAAATATTTTGAAGAGAAAACTCAATGGATAGTTGAGATTGTTCACAAACGGGCCTTTAAGAAAAGTAACTAGGTTTTACCTTCCTTTCTGTCTGTTGGTCTCACCAGTCACCTACTTCAACTACAAATGGTTCTTTAACAGTTATTTTGCCACTGTTCACAATCACACAGTCTTGAAGGGGCCGGTCATGTTCATCTGTCTGCTGGAGTTCTANATATATATATAACAAAACCAGTTCAGTTTGGCCAATGAAACTCCAGTGGCTGAAGTCTGGTATCAGGTAAACACTAAGTACACCTAGCATTATTATTTATTAAGCAACTTCTGAACAAATACAGTTACCCTGTCGAGTTCCCAGTGCCCTTTTTTTTTTTTCAGCTTTTTTTCCATATTAACAGTTGTGCCACTCTGCAACCCACACACAGCTGACAGACACATATGGAAGGCTGTTTGCCCTTCTGTAAATACTTCCAGCCAACAAAAATATTATGAAGGATCAACTGAAAATATCTTTTCAGCTGACTGACCCAGCACATACAGAGTCTATCTGTATGAGGACAAAGTGAATCCAGAGATCATAAAGGATGAGTAGTAATTATTTTTGTAATCAAATAACATAACTATGAAAATCCAGTAACTGCTTTCACCTCTGCGTATAGCACTCAAGAGTTTCAAATGTGGTACCATGCCCTCCAGTCAAGACAGGTACAGGTAAACTACTGGTCTCATACTAGGCAACTAATTAAAGCAGTATTTTTAAAAGACAAAATTCAGTTAGGAATATTGACTTCCTAGCTTTTGATATTTGTCCATTAATCTAACTAAAGTAAAACTTAGTCTAAGTGTCTCCTCAAAAACTTTCAGCTACCATTGTAGTTCATGAGAATTCAAGTCAATATGAATGTGGGAGTGGAGGGCAACTGTTCTGATGAGGTTTTCAAATTCCTCAACTGGTCAGTGCAGCAGTTTGTGCTTACCCCGTTCATTTCAAGACACAGATGAAACTGAATAATTTAAAATTAAAACCAGACTACCAAAAGTATAGTCAGTTGGAAGTACCATTTTTAAACTCCAATTCTGTTTGGCCTTTGATCAGTTTTGCAGCTGTGTATAGTTTGAGGGAATTGTTTGGGTTTTTTTTCTTTTTAAACAGATCTGAATATATGTGTTTGAATACTTTATGTGCACATGCTTCTAAAACCCCTAACAGTGGAAGTGTTATCCATAACTGGCACATGCTACAAAATCAGATTTTAGCTTGTAAAAATACAATTATTTTATGGCTAAGAGCATTACTGGCAGAGGGACCTGAACTTACTCCATATGTAATCTGCAAACATGTTGGTGTTGATTTCCATGGGCACTTGTCTGAAACAAGAGCTGTGAACGCCAAAGGCATGACTGAAGTTCCATTTCTGCAGTTGTGATACGCTATTTTAGTTCTAAATCATCCAGCTCCAGGCTTCTCACAGCCACTTTCTACTAACTGCATATTAGATAGGTAACACTCAATTGTTTTGACCCACAATGGTGTAAGTTACGCTAACACAAATACAACATGGTAGAATTTGTCCAGATTTCCTTGGCTTAATCACGTCACTTTCAGCTTACCATTCCATCGATGACTTTGCCAAATACTACATGTTTTCCATCCAACCAGGAAGGCTTTGTCACACTGATGAAGAACTGGGATCCATTGGTGTCTGGGCCAGAATTAGCCATGCTAACCCATCCAATTCCATAGTGTTTGAGCTTGAAGTTCTCATCCGGAAACCTTTCTCCATAGATGCTTCTTCCTAAAGAAAAAGAAAAAGACAAGCTAAAACACCACATATGAGAAGAAACTATTTAAAGCTGATGCTGCTTTATCCTTTAATTTAACAAGGAAGCTCAGTACCTTCAAAGATTCTCCTTCTATACACCACTGAACAATAGTATTCTTCACCCTGTTCAATGTATTTGAATTGCGTAATTATGGCCAGTAAAAAGAAGGTTGCCATGTTTTGTAACAATTTCAGTCCTTAACCTTTACAACTTTTCACCCTAATAAGAAATTGCTTTAGACGTGCTTAGAAGTATGTGAAGACAAATGGTAGCCTAAAAGACTCAGTGTGGATTTGTACAATCATTACATAAGGATTTTGACGTTTCTAAAATAGTTCAGAATAGAGAACATTTGGGTCATGTTTAAACCACCATCACTTTGAAAAGAGAAGGCTGCCCATCTCATTCATCATTTGTACAGTGCCTAGCACAATGGGGACATTGCTCCCAAAACTGCCGGACACTACCCTACTAAATAGTATTAGCTGGCAAACAAACATTGCCTACCTTTAATGCTTTAGTGTTTTTAGCCTTCCCCATTGTTCACTGCAAGGAAAATGAATGTGTGTTTTCCATTCTGTTCGAGCAGGGAAATCACTAACATTGTTCAAAGACAGTTCAAATCATAGCATGTGAAGAACATGCATATAAAGGAAGAGAAGAAATCAGAAGCCAGAATGCATGCAATGCAAGAGATGCTGCACTGTGACTGCCCTCCTTAGTAGACTGAACTAGTCTTCTGGAGGCTCAAGAGGGAGAAGCGATATGCATAGCCAGAACTCACACTACTAGTTAAGTTAATGGTTTTAAATTCAGTAAGAGGAAAAAAAAAGGGAGAGGGCATGACTCATTTTCTAATTTCTCCACCCATTTTGAAATATCCACCCATAGCACATTTAAGAAGGTCCCACAGAACTGCCTGAACTGAGGGCAATGAGGACAGCCTACTCTTTCCCTACCTGCCTTCCCTCTACATGCTTTTACCGTTCCATCATGGATTAGTTTTCTGCCGGATGACTTGAACTGGTTCATGTACACATGAGCACCTCAGGGAAGGAGCGCTGCCAAAAAGCCAGAGCAGAGGAAGGGCAGAGACATCCATCTTTTGGAGATAGTTCATTTTAGGAGAAGTTCAGCTAGTTACGTGGCTCCAGCCCACCATGCAAAGCCATGCTTCTTGAATGGAGACACATAACAGACAGAAAAGAGCTGTATGCAAAAAACTAAGGACAAAAGAAGCTCTATACGTACTTACAATCAGCTAATCCAATTAACTGCAGCTTATGTCCTAAGATGCTTGGAAAAGTACTAGATGCTCTAAAACACTTTTTTCCCCCCATTTATGGGAGCTGAGAGAACGAGGGAACCTGTTCTGCTCATCTTTTCAGCAGACTTTTGAAGAAAGGAAAGGGAAACTGGAAGATACTAAGTATGTTACCTCCTGATCCATCTCCAGCTGTAAAGTCTCCTCCTTGAATCATAAAGTCTTTGATCACACGATGAAATTTACTTCCTTTGTATCCATATCCTCTCTAAGAAAATGAAATAATTCTTTAAATGAATATATAACATCCAGGTCTATATAGTCATATGGAAATCTGCATGTGGTGAATCATGAGATTTGACAGAATATACCACCACTGGAGAAGAATACTGGCAAGAAACAAATTAAACTGAGATGCTGGTGAATGCAGCTGGGCTGCACTGCCATAAAGCATATGCTACTCAGGTGATTAAAGCCCTTGTCTTTATTTGACTTGTATTTGACCACAGTACCTCCCTATGCTAGATATACATGGTAGGAACAATTTGAGGAGGTGACATTCAACATCTCATAATTACATCTTGTGAACTAAGCTGCAAGGACCTGGGAAGACACATACCAGTGCACAGCCTTGGGCGTGGCATTCTTAGAGAAGCTCCACTGAATTAAGATTCACAGCTCACAACTGAAACAGCATTAAACAAATACTGACTTCCCAATTCAAACTTGAATACGCATTGGAAGAAAACTGAAAACATACTTCTCCAGTTGCCAGCACAATGAAGTTCTCCACAGTCTTTGGGACAACTTTTCCAAACAATCCAATTACAATTCTGCCAACATCTTTGTCTCCAATCTTCACATCAAAGAATACCTGAACATTTTTTTGAAGAGAACAAACATGATACAAACATGAGCACAACAAAACCAAGCTTTCAGAATAGCAAAGTGGTAAGAACTGGCTGGTCTACACGAACAGTATCCTTCAGATCCTGAGGGTGCTGTTCAAGAAAAATCATTTCAGAGCTACCAAAATCAGATTATGCAGAAAACTGTTTCAGATCTGGTAACTACATTCTGATTCTTACTGATTTTTAAGGCTCAGCGAGACTGATGTATGACAAGTTTGAAGGTAATGTTCAAGAAGATTTTTCCCAGACACACGTTTGTAAAGCTGTATGGAAGTAGGAAAGCAAGCAAGAACACTGATGCTATTCTACTGTGGTAAACAAAACCAAGCAACTATAGTACTGACACTCCCCACAAAAAATAGTTCGCTATCCACTCCACCTTCACTATTCCAGGCATTAGCATGTATGTGATTAACTACAGACAAAAGCCTGAAAGCCTAAATTTCATTAAATTGACAAAACAATGGGAAGAAAATCCTACAACTCAAGAAGGCAGACATTTCCCTAAATATAAGTTCAAACCTTAGAAAGAAATAACTAGGCTACGTTATTCAGCTGACTGCCTGAAAGCTTCAATGTAGATGTTGCTTAAGAGTAACTTTAAAAAGGCAAATGAGTTATAAAACATTTTAATACAGTTCAGAATATACAAATGTGTATCTGAATGTGCAAAAATGTTCCAACGATTACTGAAAATGGAACAGCTGTCAGGAAATTAGTTGTTTTGAAGTTCTGAAAAAGTTACATAAAGACTATTACAACTTCTAGGAAACAGCAATGTGTATTCCTGTGATGTGGTATTTGGTGTTCCTTGTGGCACTCAACCAAGTATATTAGTTGTCTGCAAGGCTAAGAAATTAGTCCAATAATGATAATAAATGACCAGAGTCTCTCCAATGTGAATGCCTCTTTCACGCTCTCCTACTAAACATTTCTACTGTTTCTTGATCTTGCATGTGGTTTTGACTGTTGAACTTTTGGCTAACGCTATAAAAGCTCTATAAAGAAAATAAAATTCCTTTTGATACACCTCATTCATTTTCTTGGCACTTGGCACTAAATGACATGCTTCTTAGATGTATGGTTCCCTAAGTATTAACAGCACACTTTCACTAACTTCTTAACATTTTTATAAACATAAGTCTCTGAATTTTGCCTTGGGGGTTACCTAGGCAAGGGGTATTGCCTGCCTGCATTTTCCAAACACACCTTATTTTGCCTGGAAATGTCGTCCTAGTAGAAGCACTGCCTGAAATACACAACCATATAAAAGTAACACAACTGAGGCTACCAAACAATGACCCTAGATAGCAGTAACATAGATTTTCAGAGAGCACACAGAGACAAGTCCAGCATAGACAGTAAACCTAACCCAGTCAGAAGGCATCATTCATGGCAGACCTGCTCACCTATGTAGCAAACCCAGTACTTCCAAAAAGCATCACTTTGGCTTATTCTGTGTTTGTGAACACACCTAAGTTCCCGGCCTCCTGTCATCACTCCACATACCTATGCTACATGCTTAATGATTTTTTTGAAAGCTCCGCGCTTTCCAGTTATGCACTACATAACATGTCTGTGTGCACTTCTGGCCAGGAAATCAAATATGGAAATACTTGGTAGCTCTACATGCCATTTTCGCATAAAGAAGCCACGATCTCTTAAGCGTATTTCTTCAAGTTCTCAGAAAAGTCAATAAGCATGTAGACACTTCCGAGCTGGTCAGCACAGCAGTCTCAAATCTCAGAAAGATCTGGCCAGATCCTTCACCAAAAAGTTCTTAAAGAAAATAAAATACTATAAATTTTCAGTCTTATTAATATTTATACAAGTATTTAATCTTATTTATGATTTGCAGTAAATATTTCAAGATTGAAATGAAAAGAGTGCACCAGTAATACTGGCTGGTTCTCATTAACTTAATTTACACAAGGTGGTGTATATCAAAAAAAAATACAGCCGAAAATATTCCATTATTCAGGGAAACATGAAAAAACTTAAGAAAATAAAAAGATTGATTCCTAGACCTCAGCTAATATAATGACAAATGAATTCCTGATAAATGCAAAATAATACATGTGGAAGAGGACTGTAAAGCTAGAAGGGGTCCTACATTGGCTACCACTAAGAAAAGACATCTGGAGTCACCCTGAGCAGTCTGATGGAAAGTTTAGCTCTGGGCTTTTGAAAGAGAGAAGGAAAATGAATCTTAAAAATAATAAAAAATGGTTAAGGACAAGAGATGGGCATAGTTATGCCATGGTATGTATCTGTACTGTGCGTTTATACCCTGAGTACTGCATGCTATTCTGGTTTGACTATGGCAGAATGATAAAACCAAACTAAAAAAAAGGTACAGAAAAGGGCAGCACAGATGCTTAAAGATCTAGAATAGCTTCTATATGAAGAAAGATTAAATGAAATTATGCAAACCAAAAGAGAGAAAACTTGTGTGACTTGATGAGCTGTCTAAAATTACAACTGGGTCGGACAAGGGAAATCAGCAGCTCCAATTCTGTATGTCCCACAATGTAAGAATCAGGAAAAAAAGCATAAAATGAAATGCCAGGAAGAAAAGTATGAAGAAGTAATGTACTTTAATTGAGCTTAACTAAAGGCATAAAAGGAAATGACAGGAAGAAAAGTATCATTAAGTAAATGTACTTTAATTAAGCAAAATTAAAACTGGAATATACTGCCAAAAGATTATTTGGAGGCCAAAGTGTGAGATTTACACAGACCCCCCAAAAAAACCTACAACAAAACCCAAACAAACAAAAAACCCACACCACCACCAAAAAGAACCCAAACCAAACAAAACGAAAATAAGAAAATTCACGAACTAAAAGTCCATGAAACTGTATACAGCTGCAGGAACACGGTACTTGCTCTTGACTGTTGGAAAGGTAAGCCGGGACAGAAACGTCTACTCCCTGCTTTATCCAAAGCCGGACTGGACATCCCACCTCCTGCACCAGCAAAGACTTTTTGGAAAGAGATGCCGGCGTGTTGCGATAACCAAGTGCATCCCCATCCTCTCGTCGGGCAGCAAGGCCTGCAGGTACGGCTCTTGGGCAGTGCCATCTGTAATTACATTTGCCTCTGGCAGCCTCCGTCCTGCCGACGAAGGGGATACGCAACACGGAGCCAGGCAGACTCCTGCTCCACAGCAAGGGTGAGGTCGTTACGTTTAGGTTTGAACCCACATCAGGCTCCTTAAACCTGCCACGGGCAGGAACGACTACAGACTGCCAGATAAGGGGGCAATAAAGTGAAAGTTCATAACAAAGAGTTTCGGCAAAAAGAGGGAGCAAAAAATAAATACAGGACGAACAATACACAGAGCGGGTAAAACCCAGTGCTGATCTTAAGTCGGACACCACCACCCAGCCCTAGGCTGCCTGTGGCCACAACAGAGACCGCAGAAGCCAAGGTGTGATCACAGATTTTAACGTTGTCCTTTCTGTAAGCCAGAGGCACGCTTAGCTAACTGAAAGCTTAAGGTGTGCCAGCGCCTAAACACAGGGGGCATGCCTAAAGGGGCTAAACACCCCCCTTTTCAAAACATTTAAAAGCCGAAGAAGTTAAGGCATTTGTCCAAGTCCTCCCCAAACCCCGACCCCGCAGGGGCCTCCTTTCCGCCCGGAATCCGGCCCGAGAAAGTGCTAGCCAGCGAGGGAGCAGCTTTAGAGTGTAAGACCGGGGAAAAAAGGCAGCCAAGCGGCCCCGACTACCTCCACAAGCGCCGACAACGGCCGCGGAGCTGGCAGGGCAAACACTCCCGCGGGGGGCCCCCTAAGGAGACCCCGCGGCCCCTCACGACCGACCGACCGATCCCGACTCGCGTCAGGATGGCGGCCCGGGAAGCTTCCAGGTCGGTGGAGCCCCCCCGGGCCGCAGGCGAGAGTCACCTTGGCTGTCACGCTGGGTCCCCTCCTCTTGAAGCCCTCAGCCGCCGGGGCCAGGAAGCAAATACAAGCAACCGCACCGAGGATCGCCGCCGGCCCCCCGCTGGCCATGGCGCTGAGGNTCCTGTCTAGTTTAGGGTGGTTACAAATGCCGGGGGTGGGTGTGTGTTGGGGGGGGATGGGTGTCATTGTCCTTGTTCCTTGACGGGGGCTGCGGGGTGGCGGCGGGAAGCCGTGGGACCTTCTTCAGGGGCTCAGCCTCGCCAAGGGCGAGTTGAAGTTACCTGTAAGGCGCTGCACGGCCTTACTTTTGACTTCACACCATTCCGTCTGCAAGGCTTCTCACAGATCCCTTAAGTGGCAGAAGTAGCCGAAACAGCAGGTGTTGAGGGGATGGTCTGTCATCTTTCGCATATTTAATGTGCTGAGTAGAAACACGAGCCTGTAAGGCAGTTGTAATCCTCGTAGTTTCCTCTGTGTGAGCAGTAGAGGTACGCTGGGCACTGCTTGGCACCTACGGCAGCACTCCTGCTTTGAACGGTAAGGAGCTCCACTAAACAAATTCATCAAATGCCAAGCCGTTGCCTACTAAGACAGGGAAGAGAGATCCTAGTCTAGCAAATTGGTTTACCATTGATGCTGACCTGGTACCTTCTCCGCTCAAAAATCATTTGCGTTTAGGACCTGTCCTAAATGATGTTGCTGCTACAGTCCCTAGAAAATTTGCAAGTTGCAAGACAGTGTAATTTGTGGCCTCCTAAATACCAGGATCTGAATGAAAAGTAATTAGTAGATACTGATACACCGCAAGCAGAAGCCTGACGGCGGCTTATGTAAACATGGCTCAGGGTTAAACTCTGCAGTGCTGTGTTTCTTGAGTATGTGGCATAGCACCAGTGCAGAAAGTTTTGGCTGGTTGCAAAGCCATCCCAGAGTTCAGGAGATGTGCCTGAGGAAAATAAGCTCTGCAATGCCACACATACACTGTCGTTGCAGCTGAGCCTCCCAGCTCGAGACAGGCTTGGTTAGCAAACAGGCCAGGAGGACCAACTGTGTCCTGAGGTGTATTAAGAACGGCATTGCCAGCCGGTCAAAGGAGGTGATTGTCCTCCTCTACTTTGTGCTAGTGTGCCACACCTTGAGTACAGTGTGCAGTTTTGGGAGCCACAGTATAGAAAATAATATAAGCTATTAGAAAGCATCCAGAGGAGGGCTACAAAGATGGTGAAGGGTCTGGAGGGGAAGCCTTATGAAGAGCAGATGAGGTCACTTGATTTGTTCAGCCTGGAGAAGAGGAGACTAGGGGGAGACCTCATTGCTGTCTTCAACATCCTTCCAAGGGGTTGCAGAGGGGCAAGGCACTGATCTCTTTACTCTTGTGGACAGTGATAGGACTAGAGGAAATGGTTTGAGTCAGGGAAGATTTCGACTGGATATTGGGAAAAATTTTTCACTCAGAGGGTTGGGTTAATTGGTTGGGCTCTGGAACAACCTCCACTGAGAGGTGTTCACAGCACCAAGCCTGACAGAGTTCAAGAGCTGCTTGGACATCGCTGTCAGGCATATGGTGTGATTCTTGGGGTGTCCTGTGCAGGGGAGGGAGCTGGACTAGATGATCCCTGTGTGTGTAGATCCCTTCTAGCTCAGAATATTCTATGATAATCATAGAATCATTTAGGTTGGAAAAGACCTGTAAGACCATCAAGTTCAACTCTTAACCTAGCACTACCAAGTCCACTACTAAACCACGTCCCTCAACACAACATCTACACATCTTTTAAATACCTCCTGAGATGGTGACCCTACCACTTCCCTGGCCAGTCTGTTCCAATGCTTAACCACTCTTTCATTGAACAAATTTTTCCTAATAACCAGTCTGAACCTCCCCTGGTGCAACTTGAGACCATTTGCACTTCTCACTTGGGAGAAGAGAATGATACCCACTTCATTACAACCTCCTTTCAGGAACGAGAGAGTGAGATGGTCTCCCCTGAGCCTCCTCTAAACAACCCCAGTTCCCTGAGCCATTCCTTGTAACACTTGTGCTCTAGAATCCTTGCCAGCTTCATTGCCCTTCTTTGCGCATGCTGCAGCACTTCAATGTCTATCTGGTATTCTGGGGCCCAAAACTGAACAAAGTATTTGAGGTGCAGCCTCAGCAGCGTGAAGTACAAGTAAACAGTCACTTCTTTAGTCCTACTGGTCACGCTATTTCTGATGCAAACCAGGATGCCTTTGGCCTTCTTGGCCACCTGGGCACACTGCTGGCTCACATTTAACTAGCTGTCAACCAGCACTTCCAGGTGCTTTGCCACCAGGCAGCTTTTCAGCCACTCTTCTTCAAGCCTGTAGTGTTTCTTGAGGTTGTTATGACCCAAGCATAGGACCCAGCACTTGGCCTTGTTGAACCTCATGCAGTTCGTCTTGGCCCATCAATCCAGACTCCCTCTGTAGAGCCTTCCTGCCCTTGAGCAGATCAACACTCCCATCCAACTCGGTATCATCTGTAAACTTACTGAGGGTGCATTCGATCCCATTGTCCAGAGCATTGATAAAACTATAGAGAACAGGTGCCAGTACCAAGGAACACTATTGGTGGGGAACAGCACTCGTGACCGATTGCCAGCTGGATTCACCAGCTCCACTCACCACAATAATTTGGTCTCGGACATCCAGCCAGTTTTTTACCCATTGAAGAGCACACTTGTCCAAGCCATGAGCTTTTCAGATAGTCTGTCCTACAGACCAAATGCCCACTGCAGCTGAAGAGTGCTGGACATGCTTCTGGAACACATCATCTGGTTTCATTTGATCTGACAGGAATCTAGTTCCACATTGAAAACCAAAGCACAGTAAGTAGGGGTGTTGGAAAGATCCACTTCAAAAATACACTCCTGATCCGAATTAAAATGTGTCATATAAATACCCTAATGCAGACCTTTGGCTATAGATTGGTTGTAGACTGGTTTTCTCAGTGGATGTTAGTTTTGTGCTGTTTTCCACTCTGCCCCACATACTGTCGATGTTAGTTGACTAAATTTCTCATCAGGTGACTGTAGTAAAAACTAATTTCCCAGGCACAGCAGAAAGTGATGGTTACTGATTCAACGATTCTGTTCAAACATGAACAGAAACACTGAATTATCATCTTGTTTAACTGATGACTGACATAAATAGATCCCCTCTCCTCATGAGGTGTAAATATGTGCAATTGTATCTCCTCAGTCAGAAAAACACCTGGACTAATCTAGGGCTTAACTTTGACACCTGACCTATGTGCTGGCATTTTGTAAAACTGAGGGCTTTACCAAAGCCCTACCAGTGGGGTCACTGTCAACGCTACTGGATGTGGGCCTTCAGAGCATGATCCAAGGCATTAACTCAGTTTCTCTGTAGTTAATAAGATCTGTCCGAATTTGTGCTGAAACAAAACTAGTTTATGTGTGTATAGGTGGTTAAAGTACTTCTTTGATTCCACTGATAGTGGTTGCTATATTTTGCAGTCACATCCTTATTTAGATATCAAAGGACACCCAAACTTTAGTGTCTCTTATGCTATAATTTTCAATATGTCGGTGCACTTCCACTGAGTATGTGAATATGAGAGTTTACTCAGAATAAATTGAGTATGGGTTTATTTTCTTTGCTGGTCTGATAAGGTATGGAGAAATTAAAATTATGGTTCATCTAACCTCCTTGCATTGTGTCACCGCATAGTAACAGTGTTTGACTAGCTCTGGAGTTAAGATTTACCACAGAAATAAAATGAAATCCAAAGATATACTGATTTGTAGCAGTAGTTTGGTATAAACTTTAAAAGGACAGTGTTACTGTACAGATATGTTAGAAAATATTTAGGGATTTTAACTAAGTACTCAACCTTTTTCAGCCCACATACGTACCTCACATGCATCACATAATCTCAGTGGTTAAAACTCAGAAGATGAAAACTTACCATTGCCATCTCTTTTTGTAACTACAGTATAGCCTTATTACAGTTACCTGTTCAGTACGTTTCTGCTCTAAAGTTGTAGTCATTACACTTGGGCTAAACAAGAAATGTTACTGACTGTGGGATGTTCAAAGGAGTATGATGAAAATGAGGAAAAGGTTCCTTTGGGAGCACATATGAAGGTATGTTATTCTTTGACACTCTGAAGGTAATATCTGTACATTTGGGGTGAGTGGGAAGAGAACTGTGAGATAGAGAATTTTTTATAATCTAGATGAGTGAGTCACAACGTGAATGTTTAAAAAATGTGGAAAGGGGTAGAACCATAACTATTTCCAAGTTTTGAATCAGAAAGAAGACAATACTAGCTGATAAGACTATTTTCTAAGAGCAATTCAGTCAGAGTAGTGCACTCATTCAAAACACGAGGTGCAGAGGAACAAGCAGTGAGCTGGGAAGACACAAAAAATGATCTGACTGGGCAGTTCCTTAATTTAATACTCCTAAATGCAGAACGGCCTGTTGAGTGTAAGTGCTATCCACACTACTCCTCGGAGTAGTTCCCTTTCACTCTCTCTCAATAAAAATGTTGGTGTTTGCATGGATAATTTTCCTGTTTGTTGAAGTGTAAATAGATTTCATCCATGTACAACATGGCAGTATGAGGCAGGAAGAATGAAATGAGTGGTTATTAGCACCGAAGAGATTTAAGATCAGTGAGATGAGTCAGGATCTGGTTTACATTATCATGGAAAGTCAATGCATATTCTTGAAGCTGCAACATAATTTTTGGAAGAAGATAAAACAGTGTTTAAAGAGGAAATCTCTAAAAGAGTCAGAACCTTAGTATATTCAATGAAAACTCGATTTTACATGGAAAATCTCTTCCTGATGCTGAAAGAAGTACATGTTCTTTTTGCAGGAATTTGATTTCATGACTATCAAGCTGAAAGTACAAAAAAGCCAGACAAACAGTAGGCTTTGTACTGACTGAAGAGAAAGAAATCCTTGCAATAAAACTAGGGAATAATATGTAAAAATTTTTTACCACCTCTCTATTTTTCTGCTCTTTTTATTTTTAACTATCTGGAAGATTTTGTAAGTCTCTGCAGACTCTACATAAACAAACTGAGTACCATCTGCTGAGAACTACACTGAGTTCACTGTGGCTTTGCACAGGCACAGTATCTTCATATGAAAAAAAGTGCAAAGTCAGGAGAGGTTCTGCAACAGAAGACTGCTCTTCCTCTTCTTTCCTCCCTTTAGGGAGGACAGAAAATTTGTTCACATTTTTAGTGCAGCTGATTTGAAGGCTATTATCATTTCTTCCTTTAGTTTTCTTTTCTGTAGACTAAACAAAGCCAATTCCTTCAATCTTTCCACATGGGTCAAATACAAGAGCAGGCATCATCTGCCTTGTAGTTTTTAGCTGAAATATTTCCTTTATCCTTAAATGTGAGTAGAAGTTACAAATAAGCACATTTTGTAATATCTTGGTATTTTTCTTTTTTAAATTGATCAAGTGACATGAGGCTATTGTGATGACAATTACACAGGCCATTTGAGGAGCGTGTTCAAACTATCTTGTGTTTGTAACATGGTGCACAGGACATTTGGCATTTTAGAGCTAGCAAACATACATTATTGGTGCTTCTTGTCTTCCAAAGTAATCAAGCCTGTGAAACAATCATTTGCTACTGTTTGACAGACTTCACTTTAAGTAATAGTACGTGTAATTAAGTGTCTCATTGCTTATCATGGGCTCTTTACAGTTTAAAATTGGTACAGAAGGGAAATATATTAAGCGTATGACATCTGACAGATTTTGATTCTAGTTGTACTCACATTGGCAGTAATTCTAGCACTTCCTTTCAGCACTAAGGCATTTTAGTGAGCTGTGATTTAGTGTAGTGATATAGAAATATTTCACATCCGAATTACTCTAGTATATCATGTTATGCAGGTAAAAAGAATTCTGGGCATGACAAATGTAATAATAATGCTTTATGGTTCTATAGGCACTTTCATCAATGTTGACTGCTTGACAGCTGCCAGGATAAAACTTGGAGTAAGCACTGTGTTCTGTAAGGCTGCTGTAAGTAAGATTTTATTTTTATTTTCTCACTTTGAAATGGCTTTTTGATTCTCAGACCTGAATCACTGGAAGTGTGTCATCCTTTGCAGGCTTGATCTTTGTCCATATTGTTTCACAATGCCATCATATAACTTGTCTTATATTGTTAATGTATCACTGACAGAGTAAAGTCATTTGTTTAAAACCAAACTTTAATCCTGTAAAGACTAAGTAATTACACCACTTCATCTTACACATTGTCTGAATTACAAAATGGTTAAAAGCTATAAAATATCAGGGCCATTCTGATTCCATATCATTGTAAGAAACCACAGTTAAAAAAACCAAACCAAATGAAAACAACAAAAAAACTTAAAGTCCACAAATTATAAGTCATAGAATCATAGGATGGCCCAGGTTGGAAGGGACCTTAAAGATCAGCTAGTTCCAAATGCCCTGCCATGGACAGGGACGCCACACACTAGACCAGTTGCCCAGGGCCACATCCAGCCTGGCCTTGAACACTGCCAGGGATGGGGCAGCCACAACCTCTCTGGACAACCTATTCCAGTGCCTCACCACCCTCTGGGTAAAAAACCTTCTTCTAATCTCCAGTCTAAATCTCCCCTCCTTAATCTTATAACCATTCCCCTTTGTCCTGTTGCAATCTGACCAGCTGAAATGTTTCTCCCCTTCCGTCTTGTAATCCCCCTTTAAGTATTGAAAGGCTGCTATAAGGTCCCCACAAAGCCTTCTCTTCTCCAGGCTGAACAACCCCAGCTCCTTCAGCCTATCCTTGTAGGGGAGGTGCTCTGGTCCTCTGATCATCTTTGTGGCACTCTGCTGGACCTGCTCCAACAGGTCCACATCCTTTCTGTGCTGAGGACCCCAGAACTGGATGCAGTACTCCAGGTGGGGCCTCACAAGGGCAGAACAGAGAGGCAGAATCACCTCCCTAGCCCTGCTGGTCATGCCTCTCCTGATGCAGCCCAGGATACAGTTGGCCTTCTGGGATGCAAGTATAAATTGCTGGTTCATATCCAGCTTTTCATCTATCATGACCCCCAGGTCCTTCTTCTCAGGGCTGCTTTCAACAAGTTCCTCCTCTCCCAGTCTGTACACATATCTTGGATTGCTCCTACCCAGATGCAGGACCTTACACTTGGACTTATTAAACTTCATCTGATTCTCACAGGCCCACTTTTTGAGTTTATCCAGATCCCTCTGGATGGCATCCCTCCCTTCTGTCGTATCAACCACACCACTCAGCTACATGTCATCTGCAAACTTGCTGAGGGTGCACTCAATACCTCTGTCTAGGTCATTAATAAAGACATTGAAGAGCACCGGTGCCAAGACAGAGCCTCGAGGGACACCACTTGTCACTGGTGTCCACCTAGACAAAGAGCCGTTGACCACAACTCTCTGGCTGTGTCCATCCAGCCAGTTTCTTATCCACTGAGAAGTCCACCCATCAAATCAATGTGTCTCCAATTCTGAGATAAGGATGTCATGAGTAACTGTGTTGAAGGCCTTACAAAAATCCCGGTAGACAACATCAATCAGTCTTCTCTCATCAACTGTTGCAGTCACTAAATCACTAAGTCGCTATATATGGCCTTCATAAATAATGAAGAAAGAGGTTTATGAGGAGTTTTGTTTGTGGGGTTTTTTTTGTCTTTTCCTTTATGTGACTTCAGAAAGATTGAGTGTATCATATGTGCTGTCTCTTCTATTAAGTCACTTGTAAAATGGCTTAGAGTTCTCCTGTCATCTGGTGCACTTATGTAAAATAAATGTGTCCTATGCTCCAGATAAGTGTCTTCCTTTTGGTGAATAATTTTTAAGCTTTTTAAATTTTGTATCCAAACACAATGTGAAGTGTCACCCTTTCTACTCTAACGGTCAAAGCATTTACTTAGGTGATACCAGCAACGTGTTTTCAAAATAGTGCAGCTGGAGTCAGAACCACTTTTGCTTTGAGCACATTTGTTTACAGGATATCAGAGCTATCTGTAATTGCACATCTCACTGCAATGAACATCTAACACATAGTCATTCATTTGAATTCTCTTTTTCATAATGTCTCTAGTTGCATAAGATGCCTTAAGGGAAAAGAAAAAAACTGGCAGTAAAGCCTAGTTAAAGGAAGCATGCAGTGAGGTGTCTTTGTGTTTAAGGCAAAAATGCTAAAACTGGATAGCATCTTAAAATAAGGTGTTTATTTCTTCCTCTGATTATTGCTTACAATAGAGATTCTTGTTCTCTAAACACTTTTGCATATCTGTTAACTATGTCTGTGGTCTTTCTTCCGTGGAGCTACTCACACCTAAAGGTAGGTACACAAGTGTTTGAAAAGTATGCCTCTGCCAATAACTTTAGCTTCACAGAATCAAAACTTCTAGCCTGACAATGCCTGGAGGTACAAATCAGGATATAGAGCCCATGCCTCTGGGATCTTAAGAGAAAAGAAGACAGAATTCCTTCCTTAAAATCTCACAGGAGAAGTTGAAAACATTGCAAAGAAACGTCCCATCACATGATTACCATGAAGAACTGATCCAGATTTACCCTTTTGACATGGGATTTTTCGTCATCACTAATATAGTCGTTGGGGATGGGAGTTGAGCAAGGCGAAGATGCAGGGAGGAATAGGAAGAGTGAAATGGAGAAAGCTCTTTAGGTGTTTAGGAGGTAAATAGCAACTCAGAAATAACACTTGGAAGAAAATTAATGTGCTTAACACTGAGAAGGCATGTGAATGGGATTGGTCCCCACCTTCCAAATACTAGAGGAGACTGCAGTAGTCAAGAGGAAAAGTGGGGTTTGTGAGGGGAGACCTCATCAGTTTATAACTTCCTCACCAGAGATGAAGAAGGAACAGGAGCTGATCTATTCTCTCTGATGACCAGAGACAGGACCCAGAGGAATGAGATGAAGCTGTGCCAGATGAGGTTCAAGTGAGATATTAGGAAGAGGTTCTTCACCCAGAGTGGTGGAGCGTTGGAATAGGCTCTCCAGGGATGCAGTCATCACAACAACTTTCATGGAATTCAAGAAGCATTCGGACAATGCTGTTAGACACATGGTGTGACTTTGAGGTTGTCCTGTGCATAAACAGGATTTGGACTCAATGATGCTTGTTGATCCCTTCCAACTCAGGATATTCTGTGATTCTGTGAAGTACAAGAGTGTTTCCTTTATGAGTCATAAAGAAAGCAGTCAGATGTTTAGGGAACTTTTATATTAAAAGTCGTAATTTTAGAAAAGACCTGAGTACCTAGAGCCAGGGAGAAGGCTACTTCAAAGGTGACTCTAAATGGACAAAAAAGCGTTGTTGCTTTGTTTCAAAATGCATAAAAGATGAGGAGAAATATTTCTCTCTTAAACTTGCTCTGGAGCCTGCTGCACTGACAGAAGTACAAAGTTAGCTTCATTAGAACTGGAAATAAGGCTTAGAATATACAGAGAAAACAGATATATGCAATTTCATTGTTCCCAAACTTCAGCATTGTTTTTACCATGCTAAAAGTAGTGTCTGACAAAGGACCCTGTCTATCTAGTAGGCTTCTAATCAGTAACATGCAGTGTTGCTGAAAAGATGAATTAATTACACATCACACTATGTAAGAAGGATATCTTAAGCTCCCTACAAAGATATGAGGCCAGTTCTTCACCTGTGCATTTCCTTTTGACTTTGAAAGGGATTTCACACTTACACGTATGCAGTTGCCCGCATACACTTGACTCACCCCATTTGTTATGTATTTCAGGTCATTATGAAAATATACACTGAAGTAAAGCAAATACTTTATTAGAGTTGTAATATTCTTCCTGAAAATGTTGCCAATCAGAGATCAAATTTCTGACGAATATATACCATAATCCTTTGTCTATACAAAATCATTTTGTGTAAATTTTTGTACATTAAATGTATGCAATACCTAAAGGAACTGCCAGGATTATATAAGGATCTAGAAAAGGCTGCTTGTTCTCCTTATGAGGCGAGTAATGAGTGTTCAGCTGTAGGCAAGTGTTCTGGTTTTAGTCCACCCAGTTGGCAACAAAGCACAATGCATCCCTCCCTCCGGTGGGATGGGGAGGAGAAAAAACAACAGGCTTGAGGTTAGAGACAAAGGACAGGGAGAGCTCACTCACCAATTACAGTCATGGGCAAAAACAGACTGGACTTGGGGAAACGAAATCAATCTAAAGTAAACAAAACCACCACCAATACATCAAGTGAATTAGAGCAGGACAGTGATAAATACAACTGGATCTTAAATATACTGTTGCCCCTGCCCCTTCCTTCTTACAAAACCTAGTTCTGCTACCTCCTCTCTCCCAGCAGTGCAGGGGAACAGAGAATGGGGGATGCAGTCAGTCCCAGTCCATTCCATGTTGTTTCCACTGCTCCTTCTACTTCAGGGGGAAAACTCCTCACAGTGCTCTTCCACTGCAACATGGCATCCCTCACACAGGAGACAGTCCTCCATGGGACTCCGCCAGTGTGAGTCTCCTCTGTGGGTTGCAATACTTCCAAGCAATAGACTGTCCCAACGTGATCTTCTCTCATATTCACAGACTTTCGGTGCAGTCCCCTGCTCCAGCATGGGGTCTTCATGGACTGCAGGCAGGATTTTGTCCCATTGTTGATCTCTGCTGAGCTGCGAGTGCTCAGGCTGCCATCTTAACACAGGCCAAAGGGGAATGGCTGCTCTGGAATGCCTCCCCCACTCCTTCCTCACTAACCTTGGTGTCCACATGGCTGTGTCTCTCTTGTCCCACTCCTTTCTGAAACAAAAGAGTTCCCAAAACAAAGGAACTCACCTAACAGATTTTCCTCTCTTAAATGTTATTCTGGAGGCACTGATTTTCTTGGCCTTAGCCAGAGGTGAGTATGACTTGGAGCTGGTGGAGCTTCTCAAAGCTTCTTAACAAAGCCACACCAGTAGCCCCCTCCTCCACTACAAAAACCCCGTCAGGCACGAACCCAACACAGCAAGTATACATAGTTGGTGGTTTTCCTTAGTATCTTTTGTCTGAACAATGTTACAGTTAGTCATACGTAAACTCTGGTACAGTCATCCTTGTTCACCATTCGCCTGTCACAGTATCTATGAATGTATAACAATTTTTCTCACTTGAAAAAAAATAAAAGCAGTAACCTGACTAGCATGATACAACTACTTTGCATGTATTGATATCTTAGTGATATTTGTCTGAGTTTTGCCACATTCAAGTGAGTACCATCAAAGCTATTCTTCTTTCCCTCTCCATTATCTATTCTAAGTGATTTATTTTATAACAGTACTACTCTAGAGTGCTTTGTAAATTCTATACTTTATGCCCAGTAACTTGTTACAGCAGTCACCCTTGCATTTCATAGGATTTTTTGCAGTGCTGGTAATGAATGGTAGTATAAGTGTGTTATTTCTGAGAAAGGAATTCTACATAATTTGGAAATAGTTGTTATTCTCAGTTTTGGAGAGCTATGCTGGTGGCAGAGATACCCTTTTGTGGTGGGCTGCTGTTGGCTGAACGCCAGGTGGCCACCAAACCACTCTATTGCTCCCTTCCTCAGCATGACAGGAGAGAGAAACTAGAAGGTAGAAAAATTTCCTGGGTCAAGTTAAAGGCAGCTTAATAAAGTAAAAGTGAATGCTGCACAGAGAAGCAAAGAAAAACAAAAGATTTATTCTCTACTTCCCACCAGAAAGCAGTGTCCAGCCACTTCTCTGGAAGCAGGATTTCAATATGCATGGCAGATGCTCTGAAAGACAAATGTTTTAAGTAAAGAACGCTCCCTGCTTCTCCTCCCTTCTCTTAGGTTTATTGCTGGGCAGACATCATCACATGGTATGTAATATCCATTTGGTCAATTTCGCTTGCTGTCCTAGCCCGAGATCTGCCCATCTCCAGCTGATTGGCCTTTGTGGCTAAAGGGGGTGATGTTTGAGAGATAGCCCTGATGCTGTGCCAGCACTGCTCAGCAGCAACCAAAACACTGGTGTGTTATCAACACCTTTCTAGCTAAATACAGCACTATGAGGGCTGCTCTGGGGAAAGTCAACTCCATCTCAGACAGAACCAATGTACCTTTGTATTTGCAAGTCATATATTCAGAGGTGCCTCAAGAATCTCAGCATTGAATTCCTATTATCAAAAGAGGAAATAAGAGGCCTGACATTAAAAGATGTGGATTTTAAACACTTCTGGGAAAGGACTTTCAGCCATTCCAGAATTTTTTGGCACTTTTTAGTCTTCACAGGGTTTAGCTAGTGGAAAAGTGTAATGTTTTAAATACATTTTTTAAAGTGTCAGCAGACCCCTAAGCCCTGAAGACTGCATAAAGCATTTTAAAACAAGACCTTCTTACAAAATACATAGAATATACATAATGCATGGAAATGCAATTGTCTGGAATGACAATTTGCTCATACTGCTGTCACTTCTCAATATTTAATTAATCAGAAACTGATTCTAATTACTTGTTTTCCGCTTGCCATTTGTGTTCTCTGTTTCCTGTGAAGTGAGACTGTTCAGACTCAACTATAAGAATTTGTTCTTAGTACATTGCCATCAAATGTTTTGGTGGTTTTTGATTTTATCACCCATTGATATGAAGCACTGCAACATGTTGGTGTCCAGGTCTCTGGCTGTGGAAAGTGCCAGAGCCTGGCATTTGCAATGGAAAGTAGCAGAGATAACACCTGTGTCAGATGTGAACAGGTGAATGATCTGCTCAGTATGGTGGCTGAGCTGAAGGAAGAAATCACAAGGTTATGGACTATAAGAGATTGTGAAAAGGAGATAGAATGTTGGAGCCAGGCTCTACCATTCCTGAGAGAGGGGCAGCAGGTGAGGGCTGAACAAGAAGCAGGGAATCCCACGCCTTCTTGCCACCTGCAAAAGGACGGACCAAGAGACTGGGGGGAATGGAGGCAGATCTCTTCCTGGAGAGGTGGGAAGGGCAAGAGAGGCTCCTCCCGACCACCCATGTCTTCTCAGTTCCCCACGCACAATAGGTATGGGGCTCTTGTAGCAGAAGGCTGGGCAAAGGTGGAAGACAAAGGCCTAAATGAAACAGAGACTGGGGGGAATGGAGGCAGGTCTCTTCCTGGAGAGGTGGGAGGGGCAAGAGAGGCTCCTCCCAACCACCCATGTCTTCTCAGTTCCCCGCGCACAATAGGTATGGGGCTATTGTAGCAGAAGGCTGGGCAAAGGTGGAAGACAAAGGCCTAAATGAAACAGGTGGCTGAAGGAAAGTTCATGGCTGTGACAGAGGAGAATGCCTTCCTTGCCTGCCTCATCTCCCCAGGTGCCTCTGAGAAATAGATACGAGGTCCTGCTGGAAGAAAGCGAGTCTAATGGGGATGTGGATTACAGGCAACCTGCACCCGAGGTCTTGCTGCAGTCAGTTAGGCTTCCTGGACATATAACAACCTCTTCCACAAAGAAGAAGAAAATAGTGTGGTTGTTGGAAACTCGCTCCTAAAGGGAACAGAGGATCCAATATACAGGGTTGACCCTCATCACAGGGAGGTCTGCAGCCTTCCTGTAACCTGAATTAGGGATATTACTAGCGAACTTCCCAACATGGTGCAGTCATCAGAGTTTTATCCATTACTGATTGTTCAGACAGGTTGAGAGGAAGCTGCATCCTGTAATCTGAGGGGANCCCCCCTAGGGTAGAACTGGCATGCTCAGCTTGCTCCCTGAAATGCCTGTATACCAATGCACACAGCATGGGGAATAAACAGGAGGAGTAAAAATCCATGTGCAGTCAAGGGGTTGTAATCTGGTGGCAATTACAGAGACATGATGGGACAGCTC
>VWZX01000871.1:12009-24530 GCA_013399015.1 Galbula dea | reverse complement strand
TTGGGAGTGGGGCCATGGGACCAGGACCTTCTGGGGCCACCAGAGAAGGGACCCTTGGCCCCTGGGGACAGTGGTGGCACAGCTGGCCGGATGTCCACGTCCCCAGGAGACCATGGTGAGGTGGAGCAGGGCCAGGGACACGCTGGGAGGGCTTGGGGACACCAGGGGAGGGGATGGAGATGTTGAGGAGCATGGGGAAGGCATCAGGGAGGGGTTGGGGGACATCAGGGAGGGTTTGGGGCCATCAGGGAGGGGTTGGAGACATCAGGGAGGAGTTGGAGACATCAGGGTGGGGTTGAGGGACATCGGTGGGGCTGGGGACATCAGGGAGGGGGTGGGGATGTTGTGGTGGGGACCTGGCAGGGGTTGGGGGTATCAGAGAGGGTGGTGATGTCCCCAAGGATGGTGGTGGTGATGTCCCCATGGGTGATGATGTCCCCATGGATGGTGTTGGTGTCCCCATGGGTGATGATGTTCCTCACGCCCTCATCTCCAGCTGTGTCCTTGTCCCCTTTGGGGGTGACACTGTCCCTAGGTCCCAGGATGCCGTTCGGGGTTGTCCTGGAGCAGGTCGGTGGCCTGGGCCGTTTCCAGGTGCTGCAGACAATTCTCCTCTCGGTGCCCATCCTGCTGATGGCCAGCCACAACCTTCTGCAGAACTTCACTGCTGCTGTCCCACCTCACCGCTGCCGCCTCCCGGGGGACACCATCAGCACCCCCTCGGGTCTCAGTGCCACCACCAGCGTCCCCAGCACCACCTCGGGTCTTGGTGCCACCACCAGTGGCCCCAGCACCCCCTCAGGGCCACCTGATGGCATCTCAGCAGCTTCTGATGGCACCTTGGGGTCTTCCAATGCCATCCTGAGGTCTCCTGGTGTCCCCCTGAGGTCTCCTGACGGCGCCCACGTTGCTCTTGGTGGCACGTTGGGGTCTCCTGGTGGCATCCACGTCCAACCTGATGTCACCTCGAGGTCCTCCAATGGTACCCTGGATGCTGCTGGTGTCACCCTGGGGTGGTCCAATGACACCTTGGAGACCCTCGATGCCACCCTGGGGTCCTGCCGGCGTTACGTGGCCTCCACCCCCGCCAATGGCACCAGAGGTCCCCGGCCCACCGAGCCCTGCCATGATGGTTGGGACTATGACCTCAGCATCTATGTGGCCACCATCGTCAATGAGGTGAGGATGGGGAAGGGTTGGAGGGTGGGAAGGTGATCACAGGGGTCCAGGTGATCACCAGCAGCTCCAAGGTGGGGATAAGGGGCTGGAGGTGGAGCTGTATGGAGATAGAAGGGTGGAGAAGATGGAGGAGGAGGTGGAACTGGATGAGGATGGAGATGAGGAGGGAGGGGGTGGAACTGGAGCTATAAGGGGTGGAGATGATGGTGGAGATGATGTGGTAAGGGATGGTGGAGATGGAGATGGTGGAGCTGGAGCTGTAAGGGTTGGAGATGATGGAGGTGGAGATGATGGAGGTTGGGGGAATGGAGATGATGGAGATGGAGGTGATAGAGATGGTGGAGCTGGAGCTGTAAGTGTTTGGGATGATGCAGGTGGAGATGGTGGAGCTGGAGCTGTAAGGGTTGGAGGGATGGAGATGATGCTGATGATGCTGTAAGGGTTGGAGGGATGGAGATGCTTGAGACAATGCTGATGATGGTTGGAGGGATGGAGATGGAGATGATGGAGCTGGAGCTGTAAGGGTTAGAGGGATGGAGATGCTGGAGGTGGAGGTGACAAAGGTGGAGCTCTATGGGGATGAAGGGAATAGAGCTGGAGGCATGTGGAGATGGGACCATGGGAACGAGGTGGGATGGAGCTGTTGGGACAGACAGTTGATTGGCCAGGAGATAAGAGGAAGGACCCAATGGGTGGAAGGAAGAGAGGTCAAGTTGTCCTCACCACCTCCTCCTTCTCCTCCTCCTCCATCCCCAGTGGGACCTGGTCTGCAGCTACCGGCAGCTGCGGCAGATGGCCCAGTCCATCTACATGGCTGGGGTCCTGGTGGGGGCCTTGGTCCTTGGAGGCCTCTCAGACAGGTAAAGGTAGCAGAGATCTCTCCTTGCGTGCCTCAGTTTCCCCCTTCCCCAAGAGGCTCTCAAGCAGATGATTGGCCAGGACCACCTCTCGCTGCAGGTTTGGGCGCAAGGCCATGCTGATGTGGTCCTACCTTCAGCTGGGGGTGATGGGCACCTGCACGGCCTTCGCCCCCAACTACGCCGCCTACTGCCTCTTCCGCTTCGCCGGCGGCATGGCGCTCTCCGGCTTCGGCCTCAGCATCGCCTGCCTGGGTGAGGGAGCGGCCGCGGGGGGGCGTCAGCACCATGGCCAGGGGTGGGGACGGCAGCGCCATGGGCATGGATGGGGGCAACCCAATGGGCATGGGTGGGGACATCAGCACCATGGCCAGGGGTGGGGACGGCAGCGCCATGGGCATGGATGGGGGCAACCTAATGGGCATGGGTGGGGACGGCAGCACCATGGCCAGGGGTGGAGACAACCTAATGGGCATGGGTGGGGACATCAGCACCATGGGCATGGGTGGAGACAACCCAAGGGGCATGGGTGGGGACATCAGCACAATGGCCATGGGTGGAGACAACCTAATGGGTATGGGTGGGGACATCAGCACCATGGGCATGGGTGGGAACAACCCAATGGGCATGGGTGGGGACATCAGCACCATGGCCATGGGTGGAGACAACCTAATGGGCATGGCTGGGGTCATCCTAATGGGCATGGGTAGGGTCATCATCAGCACGGGTATGGGTGGGGACAACCCAGTGGCCATGGGTGGAGATGTCCTAATGGCCATGGGTGGGGACAACCCAATGGGCATGGGTGGAGATGTCCTAATGGGCATGGGTGGAGATGTCAGCACTGTGGTCATGGGTGGGNGCACCATGGCCATGGGTGGAGACAACCTAATGGGTATGGGTGGGGACATCAGCACCATGGGCATGGGTGGGAACAACCCAAGGGGCATGGGTGGGGACATCAGCACCATGGCCATGGGCGGAGACAACCTAATGGGTATGGGTGGGGACATCAGCACCATGGGCATGGGTGGGGACAACCCAATGGGCATGGGTGGAGATGTCCTAATGGGCATGGGTGGAGATGTCAGCACTGTGGTCATGGGTGGGGACAACTCAAGGGGTATGGATGGAGATGTCCTAATGGTCATGAGTGGGGACAACCCAATGGGCATGGGTGGAGATGTCCTAATGGGCATGGGTGGGGACAACCCAATGGGTGTGGATGGAGATGTCCCAATGGCCATGAGTGAGGACATCACTGTGGCCATGGAGAGAGACATTGCCATGACCATGGATGCTTGTCTTGGTGGTTAGTGGTGGGAACGTCCCAGTCGTCACTGATGGATCCACCACCATGACCATGACTGGGGCCACATGGTAGGGGGAGAGCCATCTGGAGATGATGGGGAGGTGACAATCCCAAGGAAGGTGACAGAGAGAGAGAGTGAAGGACACCAAGTGAGACATCTCCTGATGGTTCTTCACAGTGGTGGAGTGGATACCCACCCCTTACCGTGCCATCACCGTGGCCATCACCGGCTTTGCCTACACCCTGGGCCAGATCCTCCTGGCTGGTGTGGCCTATGCTGTCCCTCACTGGCGCTGGCTCCAGTTCACTGTCTCCGTGCCCTTCTTCATCTTCCTCCTCTACTCCTGGTAGGACTTTTGGGTCATGGAGACATGTTGCAGGGACCAGGAGGGGGAGAGAGAAGGTGTCTTGGTGCCTCAGTTTCCCCCCTCCCCTTGGCCTGCAGGTGGTTGGCCGAGTCTGCTCGTTGGTTGGTGCTCTCAGGGAAGGCTGAGAGGGCTGTGAAGGTCCTGCAGAGGGTGGCCAGGATTAACAAGAGGAAGGAGGAAGGGGAGAAGATCACGGTGGAGGTCTGGTGGCTCCATAGTGGGAAGGGTCTTGGGTTTCTCACCCCTGTTAATCTCTAACCAACCTCCTCTTGTTTCTTCTTCTCCTAGATCTTGAAGGCCAACATGAAAGAGGAGTTGGCTGGTTTGAAGTCCTCCTACACCATCTCTGACCTGGTCCGGACCCCAGTCATTCGTCACATCTTCTTCTGTCTCTCCATCGTCTGGTGGGGCTGGGCTAGGGATGAGGAAGAGGAGGGTGGATGGATGGAGGTGGATGGATGGAGATGGATGGATGGAGGTGGTTGGTTGGCTGGAGATGGAGGTGGTTGGATGGATGGAGATGGAGGTAGTTGGTTGGATGGAGATGGAGGTGGTTGGATGGCTGGAGATGGAGGTGGTTGGATGGATGGAGATGGAGGTGGTTGGATGGATGGAGATGGAGGTGGTTGGTTGGATGGAGATGGAGGTGGTTGGTTGGCTGGATGGAGGTGGTTGGTTGGCTGGAGATGGAGGTGGTTGGATGGATGGAGATGGAGGTGGTTGGATGGATGGAGATGGAGGTGGTTGGTTGGCTGGATGGAGGTGGTTTGTTAGGTGGATGGAGATGGAGGTGGTTGGTTGGATGGATGGAGATGGAGGTGGTTGGTTAGGTGGATGGAGGTGGTTGGAGGGGTGGAGATGGATGGGGATGGATGGATGGACAGATGGTTGGAGGGATGGAAGGGTAGGTGGATAGATGATTGGCTAGATGGATGGACAGATGACCATTTGGACAATCATTGAATCCAACCAACCACTTGTCCCAGCTCTCTTCTCCTCCACCCGAGCTCCTTACCCTGTCCCGCACCATGGTGACAGCCCAGGGGAAGTCACCCTCACCTCAAGGTCCTTGCTTCTCCCTCCTCTACTCCAGGTTCTCCATCAGCTTCTCCTACTATGGCCTGGCCATGGATCTGCAGAACTTTGGGGTCAGCATTTACCTCATCCAGGTGATTTTTGGTGCCGTTGACTTCCCGGCCAAGGTGGTGGTGACCATCTCCCTCAGCTACATCGGCCGGCGGGTCTCACTCATGGTGACCCTCTTCCTGGCGGGCTTGGTCATCATTGCCAACATCTTTGTCTCCACAGGTGGGTGTGATGGGGTGGTGGGGACCTTTTCTCCAGCCACTGATGTCCTCCTCACTGTCACACAACTCTGCTTTGCTCTTCACCTCTCCCTCCCTCTCCATCCAGCTCCACCTCAGCACCCACCCCATCACTTACCCACAGCACGGTCAAGGTTGGAAGGAGACCTCTGGAGGTCTCACCTGCTTCAACCTCTCCTTGCTTAAGCAGGGCCACCTAGAAGTGGTCACACAGGACTAGGTCTAGATGGCTTTTGACTATCACCAAGGAAAGTCACCCACTACCGCCACCATCCCACCACCACCATCATCCCACCACCACCACCATCTCCATCCACCTCATCTCCAACCCATCCATCCTCCACCTTTCCCTACCTTCTCTCCTGCCCCTTCCCACCATCACCCCAGCCCTCAGGTGTCTCCAGCCAGGAGACATTGTCCACCCTTGACCTTCTCTCTGCCCCAGAGCTGCAGACAATGCGCACGGCGTTGGCCGTCATCGGCAAAGGTTGTCTCTCGGCCTCCTTCAACTGCGTCTTCCTCTACACCACCGAGCTCTACCCAACACCCATCAGGTAAAACAAGGCCCTGGGACCATCCCTGACCCCACCATGGTGGAGCAGGTCCCACCATCCCCACCTCTTATGGGTGGTGTTCACCTCATGGTGAGCCTCAACCACCATGAGCATGGTTGGTCTTTACCCCATGGTGACCCTCAACTACCCTGAGCATGCTGGGGCAGTTCCCACCTCCCATGGTTGGTCTTCACCTGATGGTGACCTCCAACCACCTCGATGCCACCAGGCAGACAGGGTTGGGCTTTGGTAGCACCATGGCTCGTGTTGGTGGCATCGTGGCACCCTTGGTGAAGATGATGGATGAGTACTACCCCTTCCTGCCCCCTGCTGTCTATGGGGTGGCCCCGGTGGTGGCAGCTGTGGCTGCTGGCTTCCTTCCAGAGACCCTCAATGCACCTCTGCCTGACACCATCGAGGAGGTGGAGAGCAGGTGGGCCTGGTGGGACCGTGGGTGGGTGACGGTTGGGTGGTGAATGGATGGTGCTTGGTGGTTGGATGGCTGATGGTTGGATGATGGCTGATGGTTGGATGATGGCTGATGGTTGGGTGGGTGATGGTTGGATGAAGGATGATGGTTGGGTGGGTGATAGATGATGGATGGATGGTTGGGTAGATATTTGGTGGATGGGTGATGGTTGGGTGGAGGATGGATGGACAGAGCAAAAGGTGAAGGGTTTTTAGATGGTGGAACAGGTGGTGGAGATGTGGTGGAGGTGCTGAGGGACAGGAGGTGGAGGTGCTGAGGGACAGGTGGATGGAAGTGTTGGCAAAAGAAGGCATCTGAGTGGCCAAAGGACTGGAGAGATGGACATCTGGCTGGAAACAGTTGGGCTGACCTTCTGCCTGGTGCCATGCCCTATAGAGCTTCCTCTCCTCCTCCTCCTCCTCCTTCTCCTCCTCCTCCACCTCTTCCTCCTTCCAGGGCCAAGAGGAAGAAGCTGGAGGACCCCAAAGAGAAGATCCCTCTCCAGCCTCAGGACAAGGCCCCACAGAAGGAAGCCTGAAGGACCATGGTGGGTGGGTGGTGGGAGGACATCAGCCTACACACAACCACCCTCCCCCAAGGGTCCCAGAAATCTTCTTCTGGGGACAGGTACAAGTTCAGTGCCTGCCCCCTCCATGGCTGGTGACCTCCCTGTGAGGGGCAGGAGAAGTCCTTGGAGGAATAAAGCAGCTCTGGTGAGGACAATGTCTCAGGGATGTTCTCTGCAGCCACCCAAGGTCACTTCTGGGAAGATGACACCAAATAACCTTGCCCTGAGGTCACCTCCATTAGGACAAAGCCTAGGACCTCCACAAGGTCACCTCCAATAAGGTGGTGCCCAAGAACCTCCTTGTTGGAGGCCACCTTCAATGACACCTCATGACCTTGTCTTGTCCAGGAGGTCACCTCCAATAAGATGAGTCCCAAGAACCCTCTTGGTGGAGGTCACCTTCAATATGATGACATCTCATGACCTTGTCCATGAGGTCACCTCCAATAAGATGAGGCCCAAGAACCCTCTTGTTGGAGGTCACCTTCAATGACACCTCCTGACCTCATCCCCCAAGGTCACCACCAGTAGGATGCTCCCCACCACCACCACCATCACCACCTTGGAGGTCACCACCAAGCTGATTCCCACCAACCCCCAACCCACCCTCAACTCCTGTCCTAGTAGAGGTGTCTTCCACATCCCAGAGAAGACTGAGGACCTCCCAAACCTCACCCTAGATCTTCCCAACACCACCATGGTGTTACCACCACCACGATGTCCCTCACCCTAGGCCACCTTGGCCCTTTCTCCTCCTGCCCACGTCTCCCTTTGACCTTCTCAACTCCTTCCTTGGGTTGACCTCATCAAAAATTAACCCATGGTGGAGAATGTGCTGACCCAAGCAGGTCCACCTCCTGGTGGACCTTTCCACCACCTTTCCTCCACTTAGTTGGCTACAGTTTAACCCAAACAGGGGCTGCCCAAGGCCATAGATTGGTCCAAGGCAGGAGAACCCCTTCCCGACCACCATCACCATCACCTCCAGGATGATGACCACCTTGAGGAGACCCCATCAGCTGGAGAAGCTAGAACCTCTCCTGGTGGCTTTAGCTCTGACCACCCTTTGCCAGCACTTGATGGGTGGCCCCCAAGGGGACCTTTGCTGGAAACCCCCCTCAGATGTCAACCATTAACCCAAGGCCAACCCTTGGTGGGGTTATATAGGAGCTCACTGCTGGAGCTGGTGGAGTGAGGTCACCACGGGAACCAGAGGAGCCTTTTTAGGGTGAAACTCATCCCTTTGGGGACTCCTGCATGGCTGTGGGACGTGGCCAGGACTTCCTGGTGCCACCATGGCTTTTGCCAACCTCCTGGAGCACGTGGGGGGGATGGGACGTTTCCAGGTGGCCTCAGTTCTCCTCCTGGCCCTACCTGTCCTCATGATGGCCAGTCACAACCTTCTGCAGAACTTCACGGCCGCCACCAGCGACCATCGTTGCCGGCTTCGCTGGGAGGTCAATGTCACCGGCCTGGAGCTCCAGGAGCTGCTGAAGGTCTCAGTTCCTCATGGGGAGCGATGCCAACGCTTCGTGACGCCACAGTGGTGGCTTCTGGAGGTCAACAGCTCGGTTCCCAACGGGAGCCGGCCGGAGACGGAACCGTGCCGTGATGGTTGGACCTATGACCGCAGTGTCTTCACCAACACCATCATCACTGAGGTAGGGTGGTGGTGGTGGGGTGGCTTTGGGGCTGGTGGCATGGTCCTTGCATGTAGGACCCCAGTGATGGGAGTCTACAATGTCATGAGGTTGATGTCTTCCAAATGGAGCATCTTCTCCGCTCAACCCTTGGTGGAGGCAACTCAACGCCGTGAGAGCTCAGGAGAAGAAAGGGTGGGATAAGGGAGGTGGTGACCATCACCAAGGAGGTCACAAAGAGGTCAAATGACCCCTCCCTGGAAAGACCTTCCAACCATGAAGATGCTGAGAAGCTTGACCAAGAGGCACCTTCTTAAGGTGTTGGGTTGGATCAACCCTGCCAGCCACCACGACCTGTTCTGGTGGGGAAGGAGGAAGGATGGAGAGGACAACTCCAACCTGAGCTCTGTCCCACCACCATGTCCTTGTCCCTCACCAGTGGGACCTGGTGTGCAGCTCCCGAGGGTTGAAGCAGTTGGCTCAGTCGCTCTACATGGCTGGAGTGCTGGTGGGAGGCATTGTCTTCGGGGGCCTCTCGGACAGGTGAGGATGGACAGACCCTGGCCAGTTGGGGTTGTCCCACCACCCTGGGAGTTGTCCCACCACCCTGGGGGTTGTCCCATCCTCCTTCTTCCTCCTCAAGCTTTTCTCCTCCTCCTCAAGCCCTCATTGTTGTACTCAACCTCTTGACCCCTTGGCCTCCTTCTCAGCTTCTTGTCCTCCTTGACCCTATGTCCTCCTTCTCAAGCCCATGTCCTTCTCAACCTCTTGTTGTCTTCCTTGACCCTATGTCCTCCTCCTCAAGCCCATGTCCTTCTCCTCAACCTCTTGTTGTCCTCCTTGACCCTATGTCCTCCTCCTCAACCTCTTTTGTCCTCCCTGACCCTATGTCCTCCTCCTCAACCTCTTGTCCTCCTCCTCAACCTCTTGTTGTTCTCCTTGACCCTATGTCCTCCTCCTCAACCTCTTGTCCTCCTCATCCTCCTCAACCTCTTGTCCTCCTCATCCTCCTCAACCTCTCCTCCTCCTCCAGCCCATGTCCTCCTCCAGCCCATGTCCTCCACCAGCCCATGTCCTCCTCCTCAAGCCCATCTCCTCCTCCTCCCGCAGGTTTGGTCGCCGTTCGGTGCTCACCTGGTGCTACCTCCAGATGGGTGCCATGGGGACCAGCTCCTCCTTCTCCCCAAGCTTCACCATCTACTGCCTCTTTCGTTTCCTGACGGGCATGGCCTTCTCCGGCATCGTCCTCAACAGCGTCTCCCTCTGTACGTGGCCACCACCAACTGCCACCCTCTCAAAGCCTTGGACATGCCTCCTCTCTTGCTCTGCTCCACATCTTCTGTTGTATCTCAGCAGCTTTGGAGTGGATGCCCACGAGGACCAGGGCCTTGGTGGGGACCTTCATGGGTTACTGCTACACGGTGGGACAGTTTCTCCTGGCCGGGGTGGCCTACGCTGTCCCTGACTGGCGTTGGCTGCAGCTCACCGTGTCCCTGCCCTTCTTCTGCGCCTTCCTCTACTCCTGGTGAGGAGCAAGGGCAGAGGTGGACACGTGGAGGTGCTGGTGTGGAGGTGGGGAGGTGCTGGTGTGGAGGTGGAGGAGGAGGATGGTGTGGAGGTGCTGGTGTGGAGATGTGGAGGACGATGATGGTGTGTAGGTGGATGGAGGTGATGGTGTGGAGATGGAGGATGATGGTGTGAAGATGATGGACAGAGAGTTGGTTGATCAGAAGGTTGGATAGATGGAGGGTTGGCTGGTCAGAAGGTTGGCTGGTCAGAAGGTTGGGTGGATGGGTGGAAGCATGGAGAGGTGGTGGCAGTAGATCTCTGGTGGCATGATCAGAGTGATGTTGGGATGATCTCAGAGGTCCTGTCCCTGTCTCCTCCTCAGGTGGTTAACAGAGTCAGCTCGCTGGCTGGTCATGGCAGGGAGGTCCCACCAGGCCCTGAAGGAGCTCCAGAAGGTGGCCAAGATCAATGGGAAGCGAGAGGAAGGCGAGAAGCTCGACCTAGAAGTAAAAGGCCCTGGCTGGGTCCCCCTGGGACATCTCTAGGGTGTTTTGAAGGGGGTGGGGGAAGTTGTCCTCTTCTCCTGGAGCAACCTTTCACCCAACCCTTTAATCTGTCCCCACGGACAACTGTCCAGCCACTGCCACCTGGAGACAACCATGTCTCCATCACCTCCACCTCCATCATCTCCATCTCCACCTTCATCATCTCCATCTCCACCTCCATCATCTCCATCTCTGCCTCCACCATTTCCATTGTCTCTTATCTTCATCTCCACCTCTGCCTCCATCTCCACCACCTCTATCTTCATCTCCACCACCATCTTCACCTCCACCTTCATCCCCACCCCTTCTGCTACCACCCCCCCACCTCTCTACCATCTGTCCCTCCCTCTGTCCTTCCTCCCACCCACCCCGCCCAGATCTTCATCCCACCCCCAGCTCCATCCTGCTTCCCCTTTCTTCTCCTCCCACCATTGCCAGGGAGAAGGTGGTCCACAGGGGCACCCTGTCCCCACCCCCAGAGCCCTTCTTCTCCCTCTAGGCCTTGAGGTCCTACATGCAGAAGGAGATGGCTTCATCAGGGAGCCACCACACCGTGGTTGACCTCATCCGGACGCCCGTGGTGCGTCGCATCTCCTGTTGCCTCTGCTTCGTGTGGTAGGTCCCAGGAATGGAGGACATCCCCGTGGGTGTCCACCCATCCCCAAGCAGCACCTTAGCTGGCTCCTTCTGGGGAAGGGAAACTGAGTCACAGTGCAAGATGAAGCCTTCCTCTCCAGGAAGGGTCCTAGGTCTCCTGGTTGGAGCCCAGAAGCTGTTGTGACCTCATCCCACCCCACAGGTGACATTCACCACCCTTTCACCTCTTCTTGGCCTAGGTTCTCCACCAGCTTCGCCTACTATGGCTTGGCCATGGACCTGCAGGTCTTTGACTTCAACATCTACGTGCTCCAGATGGTCTTTGGGGCCGTGGACATCCCAGCCAAGCTGATCTCCATCCTCACCATCACCTTCGTGGGACGCCGCTTCACCCAGTCTCTTGCCCTCATCTTGGCTGGCTTGGCCATCTTGGCCAACGTGCTGGTGCCACGAGGTGAGACATTTGGATGGGTGGTGGTGGTGGTGGTGGTGGTGGCCATGGTGTCCTCCTCATCTCCAGCCCATCTGGGTGGTCCAAGAGAAGCTCAACCTTGTCAAGACAACTCCTAGGTTGAGGGATTGTTAGCCTGAAATCTTGGTGGTTGAGGTCTCCTCTCTCCATCACCCCAACCTCAAGCCAAATGAGGACATCCAAGGGAGTCCTAGATGTCTTCTCCTTCTCTCCACAGACCTTCAGGTGCTCAGGACAGCTCTGGCTGTCTTTGGGAAGGGTTGCTTGGCTGCCTCCTTCAACTGCGTCTTCCTCTACACGGGCGAGCTCTACCCAACTGTTATCAGGTCAGATGAGGGTGGTAGAGGCTTGGAGGTGACCATGAGGTGGGTGTGGTGGTCATGACCACCCAGATTGGTCACCTCCAAAACCTTCTTGATGTCCTGCAGGCAGACAGGCATGGGGTTGGCCAACACCATGGCTCGCCTGGGCAGTATCACTGCTCCCTTGGTGAAGATGGTGGGGGAGATCTTCCCAGTGTTGCCCTTTGTCATCTATGGAGCAGCTCCCGTGGTGTCAGGGCTGGTGGCCATCTTCTTGCCAGAGACAAAGGATAAGGCACTGCCTGAGACCGTGGAGGAGGTGGAGAGAAGGTGGGAGGTTGAGGGATGAGGAGAGGGACAGGTGGGAGGAGGAGGAGGATGAAGGAAGCCCAACCAGATGCCTAGGAAGATAAAGCTGGAAGGGTGGTGGATGGACAAGGTGCATGGGGAAGGAGGAGGACCAGCAGCATCACCACCCACCTGCCCCACACCCACCCCACCCTCTCTCCCCCACCCAGGACCGAAGACCAACAGCTCCAGGTCCCACTTCAAGCCACCACGGGGTCCTGCTAGTGCCAAGCATGCTCTGGGAACCCTCCCAGCCCTCAACCCACCAAGCAGATGAAGGATCAGGAGGGAGCTTGAGGAGGCTCCATCCCCACCACCATCACCCTCCCACCCCAAGAAGACCAGTAGGATCATGGACAACCTCTCTAGCATGGCCAAGGAGAAGATCTTGGAGGCCCTCGTTGGGGATTGTTGTGTCTCCTCCACTTGCTGCCTTGGAGTTGCTTTTCTTCTGTGCTGGAATAAACCCAATAAAA
>VWZX01000870.1:8925-23037 GCA_013399015.1 Galbula dea | reverse complement strand
CAACTTTTACATCATCATATTGCAACTCAACACAGTCTTGAGGAAGAGGAGGGCAAGATGAAGCATCAAGTTAGTTAAGCTGAAGAACATCAGTGATGTTTCTGCTGATATCTATTGACCCACTGGTCATTTCAGGAGGGTTCTTCTGTTGATAGTGGAAATTTGTGTGTCTTTGGTGTCCACCAGCTCTCTCCTTCATTGGAGAGCTTCAGAAGAAAACTTCATTTTCAGTACTTTCTGTACGCAACTGACTTTCTTTTTCTCTAGCAAACCATTTTGCTATGGTGTGGTAGTGTTCTAGTTTAGAGTTGATATTATGTTGTTGCAGGATTTAGAAGAGAAAAAATCCTCTGGTCTCTTTAACAAGATGAAACCAATGGAGTATCAGATGATATGGTTAGCCAAGTCTGGAGGAAAACAGCTAGCATGAATCCTTTATTACCCCATGGACTTGAGACACATCTTGGTGAGAGCATCACCCCAATATCTAGATTTGTTTCCCATATTCCTTTTTCTTTTTGATAGGTCCAGTTGTTGTTTTCTATATTTAATATGGTATGCAAGGCTGATCACTGACCTAAGGCCAACCCTTTCTAAATCAATTTTTAGTTCACATACTTCCACGGTGAATAAACTTTATTATTCCACTTTTAGTAGCTATCCAGCTTAACGCTAGAAGTTGTACTGAATGACTGCATAGAAAGTATGCCCTTTTTCGCTATGTATTTAATGACTGCTGCTGCTCTATCATGCAACACCAAATATATTTCAGATTTTTTTAAAGAGAAAATATCTATATGACCACAGAAATTAATTTTACTCCCTCTGTGAACAAATATCTCTTTTTTTCTACCTCCCACTAGTGTTCAAATATGGGGATAACAGTACCCTGAATCCTGGTATCACTATGGATAGATGTGTATAAGTACTTGTCTGTTCAATCAGCAGGAATCTTTACAGTAATTGTCATTTAAAAATATTGATTTTGCTTACTGTATTCAGCTATTTTCAGTACTGTGGTAGGCATGACCTGGTGAAAAAGTGGATCTCTTGATGAATCTGGTGGCCTTCTATCATTAGGTCACAACATCAATGGACAATGGAAGAGCAATGGACGTCATTTACCTGGACCTGAGTAAAGCCTTTGACACTATCCCACATAGCATTCTGATCTTGAAGCTGGTGGAATATGGGTGTGATGGATGGACCACTCGCTAGATAAAGAACCAGCTTGATGGCCGCACTCAAAGAGTAGCTGTCAATGGATCCATGTCGAGGTAGAGGCCAGTGACAAGTAAAGTCCCTCAAGGATCTGTACTGGGACCAGACTTGTTCAACATCCCTATCAGAGACATGGACAGCGGCATCGAGTCCTCCCTCAGCAAGTTTGCCGATGACACCAAGCTGTGTGGAATGGTTGATATGCTGGAGGGGAGGGATGCCATGCAGAGGGACCTGGACAGGCTGGAGAGGTGGGCCCATGTTAACCTCATGAAGTTTAACATGACCAAGTGCAAGGTTCTACATCTGGGTCACGGCAATCCCAAGCACTGATATAGGCTGGGTGAGGATTGGCTTGAGAGCAGCCCTGAGGAAAGAGACTTTGGGGTGCTGGTAGATGATACTCTCAACACGAGCTGCCAGTGTGCACTTGCAGCCTAGAGAGTCAACCGTATCCTGGGCTGCATCAAGAGAAGTGAGGCCAGCAGGTGGAGGGAGGTGATTCTCCCCCTCTACTCTGCTCTCCTGAGACCCCACCTGGAATATTGTGCCCAGTTCTGGAGCCCCTATTACAAGAAATATATGAAAGTGCTGGAGCGAGTCCAGAGAATGGCCACGAGAATGATCAGAGGACTGGAGCACCTCTCCTACGAGGACAGACTGAGAGAGTTGGGGTTGTTCAGCCTGCAGAAGAGAAGGCTCCAAGGAGACCTTCTTGTGGCCTTCCAGCATCTGAAGGGAGCCTACAAGAAAGCTGGTGAGGGACTTGTTAGGAGGTCAAATAGTGATAGAACTAGGGGAAATGGATGAGAGCTGGAGGAGGGTAATTTAGATTAGATATTAGGAGGAAGTTCTTCACTGTTAGGGTGGTTAGACAGTGGAACAGGTTGCCCAGGGACGTTGTGGAAACCCCATCCCTGGAAGCTTTTAAGGCCAGGCTTGATGGGGCCCTGAGCAACCAGATCTAGTGGATGTTGTCCCTGTCAGGCAGGGGGGTTGGAACTAGATGATCTTTAAGGTCCCTTCCAACTCTGGCAATTCTATGATCCTATGAAAACACTTTGCCCTTTCCCTGACTGACATGGCAGACTCCAATCTTGGTGACATTTTGCATCATTTGTTCCTTCTCATCCCTGAAGCCTTCTCATTGTGTTTAGAATATTAGTGTCCGCGAGAGTACCCATGGGAAGACATGAACGGAGGTTGGTACAAAGAGTCTGATTGGCTCAAAAGATGAATTTTCATTTTGTCAAGATTTTAGACATGACAGTTAATGGTAAAGTAAGCCAAAATAATCCCACTCAAACCTTTCATATTTGCTACAAAATGTTATGTTCCTGACAATTCCTGCCAGAATAATGGTTGATGCCTCTTAGAAATTTTTTCACGCTGAGTGTGTCAGAGCACTGGAACAGACTGCCCAGAGAGGTTGTGGAGTCTGCTTCTACGGAGAGATTCAAAACTTGTCTGCATGCACTTCTGTGTTACCTGGTCTAGGAAATCCTGCTCTGGCAGGGGATTGGACTAGATGATCTTTCGAGGTCCCTTTCAACTCCTAATATTCTGTGATTCCGTGATAATTAATAGTTAAGGAATTCTATTCTGATGCTGTTGTCACTATTTTCCTTTTCTTTTGGAGAAGTGGGATTCAGTGATGTTTTAGGACACTCTTCTCCAGTGAAATACTGAAATAGGAAAATACCTAAATCTTACATGCAGCAATTGGATATCTGTATATTTGCAATTAAGTCTGTACTCAAGTACTTTCTGAACAGGAAAATGACTCAAAAATAAAATGGAGGCACATCAGACATTAGACACATATGCTAAGGTATTATAAACATACCAAATGTGGGTAAGCCACCAGGAAAAGGAGATATAGTCACTAAAAATCCTGGTAATTAACCTTAATCTTCAATCTTAGTGCTTTAATTAAAAACTCCCAGAGACTTAGGACACAGCAATTATATTGCTGTAATTTTTCACTTTTATACAGGGAGAAACTTACCTGATAATACTAAGAATGGCACTTGCATAATGCTGTATCAACAACCCATAAACTATGCTCTGGTTTGTATTATTTCTTTTACTGGTTGTAGAGGACAAGGTTAGGTACAAAGCTGCCCTGCAGCTACTCCACTGTTTAAGGGCTCCATCAAAACTAGTCTTCCCCTTGGGTTCCTGCTAAGTCACATTCTTCTTGCTTACAACTCCTGTCCATTTTCTGCACTAATTTAAGAAATAACCCCCTTCAAAAACAAATCTTCTTCTCTTGATTCATATTATAGTTATTTTAAGCAACATCACTGCAGTGTTTGGACTGGACATAAAGGAAATTTCTAGGTCCTTGCAAGTTGTAGTTAAACTAGTCTAAGCACCTAACATCAGCACAATCTTATATTCACACAAGACAATAAAAATGACACACAGCTTGTGTTGTTTTTTTTTTCTTTTGGCTTTTTTTTAGCAAGTTTAACAAAGATTAACAGCAGGAGGATTAATTATAAAGTTTTCTCTGATGCACATTTAGACCTCTCAATAGACACCAAGATACTTCTACACAAGTCTAAACTCACAGTGTCATCTCTTTTCAATATGTATTATTCCACTTGTCAAAAACTGGTGACTGTACTAATCCTCTTCAGCATTTTACACTCATCATTAACTACAGATTATTTTACACTCTATATTTCTTCATTACAGCATATCAAACTAGTTCTGCACTTCTGTAGGAACACGCACTAATGATCTCTTCTACAACTACTTCCACCCATGTTGGGAAAGGAATATCTTTGCTTTCTATTTATTTCCTTCTTTTAATTTAAAATAGTCAAAGCCCACTGACATGAGGTCCGAATATTGAATATCTCTATTCCCAAAATCTCCTGTGAAAGTAGCTTGTATTTTCAATATCCTACAGCAGTAGAGTCTGCTCAGGAGCTACAAGAAGCCATTAAAACATTTCTTTCTTTTGCTTCATAGTGGTCCCATATTTCCTAAACTTATTTACTTTGTTGAAATAAATCTTAGTATTTTTTTTTCTCTAAACCCTGCCCTTTTTTCCTATTCTTCATCTGTATCTACTAAAGGAGTCTTTTGTTCACAGAGTTCAGCTGACAAGGTCCAACTCCAGCCTATCAGTTAGTAAGCTGTGTTTACATTCAGCTATGTCCTGACAGAAATGTGCACATTATGTTAGCTCTATGTTAATCTGTATTAACCAGAAACATAAATTATGTCTTCTTTCATAAGAAGGATTTTTTGTCAACTTTTAAAAAAACATTTGACCAAGTTCATATGAGTAACTTCTGCATTATTCCTCCGGCTTTCTTCAGAGGTGTTCAACTTAACAACTAAATCATGTGAAGTTGCTGAGTTATTGTGCTGCATGTGATAGTCATGTAGGTGTATATAAAGTACTTTGCATTTAATCTTCAATGTACTGAAAATTGCTAACCTTATGAATTTTGACCACATTTACTTCTGACCCCTCCTCCTCACTTGCAGGTGATTTTAGAATCTAAGTGCAAACACACTAAGTATAAAGAATGAGTCTGGCATTTATATTAATATTTTCATGTGAGACATGGTACAGATTTTGTGTTGGGGGAAGAAGCCAAAACATTCAGTGAGTTTACTTAATGGCTTCAGGTGATTAACCAGAACACATTTTGCCCACAGGATGAGTAGCAGAAAGATGTCAGCTTGTGGAATACCTAATTTTCAGTTTTGTAGGGTTTTTTGTTTGTTTGTTTGTTTGGGGTTTTCTTCATTTATTTTTTTTTGATGTTTGGGGTTTTTTTTGTTTCTGGTTTTTTTGGGTTTTTTTGTGTGTGTTTTGTTGGTCAATTGGGTTTTTCTTTTCTTTTCTTTTCTTCTCTTTTCTTTTCTTTTCTTTTCTTTTCTTTTCTTTTCTTTTCTTTTCTTTTCTTTTCTTTTCTTTTCTTTTCTTTTCTTTTCTTTTCTTTTCTTTTCTTTTCTTATCTTTCCTTTCCTTTCTTATCTTTCCTTTCTTTTCCTTTCCTTTCTTTTCCTTTCCTTTCTTTNTTTGGCTTCAAAGTGTTTTTAACCATGAACCAACAGACTTCCTCCTAATGCAAACTATCAAGTTTCACACTACAAGTTTTCAATGGCAGCCAATCTGGAATACTGCATATATCTACCGCCAGACAGCTGCATTATGGAGCTAAAGGAACTGCATCTAACTTCATGAGCCAATAAAATGTAATCTGCCTAAAGTCTTTTTTATACCAGAACATACACTGATAATCACACCCCCTTCAATTACAAATGTTCCATAACAATTCAAACTGGTACCAAGTTACTGACAGCATTTGAAGTAATGACATAATAAAACACATTTTAAAAAACAAACACATAATTTTGTTGATATGTCTCCCTTCCTTCCACATCAGGAAGAAGTTAAGATTTTGGTTTCAAGTACAAGTGAATTCTTCATAGCTAGTTGAACTGAGAAACTCAAACAAATTAAACTAATTGTCTAAATAGTTATGTTATGTTCTTCTCCCCTGGTCATTTCTCACATAATTTTGTGAAAGGACTGAAGAGTGACCAAAGTGTCAAATTCTCTCTAAGTCATGTGATTAAATACTCTTATGGGGTTGCTTGAACAGAAAATTTACAGGTCTTGACCTTAAAATAAAGCAAAGAAAATTGTAATTTCCTAAATTAGTTTTTTCATCTTTTAGCTTTTAAATGTACCAAAAGAAAGCAAATCAAACAAGTTTGCCTGGATGCTTGTGAGTAAAAAATGATAAAATTGTGGTTAAATATTGCAACCTCTATCTTTTCACTTAAAATTAAGTCAAACAAAAATAGCAGAAGATTTTTCCTCTATGCAACACAAATCTCAGCCCATAGTAGTCAGTATGGATAGAAAGTTTGCATTTTAGCTAAAGATGGTGCTGAAACGATGAAATAAATGTAGTTCGTTTTAGAGATGTAGGGAATTTCACAGTCCCTAATGCCAATTCGTAGGGTGTCCAAAGAGAATCCTGCAGCTTCCACTTGACTTACATAATTTCTATTAAGTTTTCCACACCAAGTACTTGTGTACCTATGTCCTAACATGTCTGAAGCTGATAAATGTTTGTTGCAAGGAAATGCAATACAGTAATAGCATAGGGACAATCTGGGGGCTAAAGGCTGGTTCTATAGACATTACTTTTCTCTCAGGGGAAGAGTAGCAACAAAAAAAACCCAAAACCAAAAAACCCATGGTAGAACAGGAGACAAGTACTTTACAAAATTTCAACAGGTAGTGGTTTGTTGCAATAATGTTCTGGTTTGGGTTAAAACAGAACTAATTCTATTCAGTGATTTTACTTTTTAGTTAAAACTCCTCTGAGAAACTGCACTTTCTGAAACTAACAGCATGTTTTTGCAGACTTTTCCAGCTTCTAGCAGTGACAAGGCCAGTGATAAGAATCAGATGAAGTTTAATAAGTCCAAGTGTAAGGTCCAGCATCTGGGTAGGGGCAATCCAAAAGATATGTATAGACTAGGAAAGGAATTTATTGAAAGCAGCTATGTAGAGAAGGTCTTGGGGTCATTATAGATGAAAAGCTGGATATGAGCCAGCAGTGTGCTCTTTCAGCCCAGAAGACCAACCGTATCCTAGGCTGCATCAGGAGAGACATGAGCAGCAGGTCTAGGAAGAGGTGATTCTGCTTCTCTATTCTGCCCTCGTGAGGCCCCACCTGGAGTACTGTGTACAGTTCTGGGGTCCTCAGCATACAAAAGATGTGGACCTCTTGAAGCAGGTCCAGAGGAGGGACACAAAGATGATAAGAGGACTGGAGCTCCTCCCCTACAAGAATAGGCTGAGGGAGTTGGGGTTGTTCACCCTGGAAAACAAGGCTTCAAGGGGACTTCATAGTAGCCTTTCAATACCTAAAGGGGAATTCCAAGATAGAAGGGGGGAGACTTTTCAGCTGGTCAAATTGCAATAAGCTGAAGAAGGGGAAATTTAGACTAGAGGTTAGAAGGATGTTCTTTACCCAGAAGGTGGTGAGGCCCTGGAAAAGGTTGACCAGAGAGTTTGTGGCTGCCCCATCCCGGGCAGTGTTCGAGGCCAGACTGGATGTGGCCCTGGGCAGCCTGGCCTAGTATGAGGCATCTCTGCCCATGTCAGGGGAGTTGGAACTAGAAGATCTTTAAGGTCCCTTCCAACCTGGGCCATTCTGTGATTCTATGACTCAGCCCTAAAAAATGGCAAATAGTACTGATTCATAAAGGACTCAGGCCTATTATCTCTTTTCCTGCCATACCTTTAACTCCTTCATCTGTCTTTTACTTCTTTATTCATGATATTTCCCCTTTTTAATCAGGGAACACATCTTATTTCATGAAAACAAACAAAAGCAAAGATTAATTCCACTGGATTTTAGGCTTTTTGCTAAGACCATTTACACAGTTGCTTAGTCTGTTTATATAATCAAAAGAGAATAATTTACTTTCTGAAGTGACAATTTATTTTGTTTAGTTCTGAATCACTCTGGGGGTTTCTGTAGCTTTCCAGCAGCTAAAGAGAGAAGAGAGAGTAATTTATCTAAAGCGTTCTAACCTAAATTATACAGTTGCTAGCCTAAAGTTGGTTCATTCTGTGTCATCACAGCGACAATACCACCTGTAAATCATTCCTTGCCTTTCTCAACCACATATTTCTCTTCAACAATTTTTTTAAATGGTGATCTCATTGCGGTCTGGATACCATATTTAGCTCCGTAGGTCAGATCTTGCTGACTTGCTGAATTGTTGTAATGCTACTTAGCTCAGGTGCCTAAGCAGAAATAATCAATAGTAGGTTAGTAATAAAGAAAGCAGCATGATGCATCATTGACAGATTTACTTTCTCCTCAATTGTAGCGAATTGAGGATAGATGAATACTTGCCTTTACATAATCCTGGAAACAAAGTCTGAATTAATTATTAAAGATGATGGTATCAGTACAACTACTTTTTAGCCAGACACTTGAATCCTATCCCTTATAAGAGATACCAGAAGCTAGAGGAGAGAGGTGGTTTGTTTTGCTTTTACTACAGCCTATCAGCATAAATACCATTTCTTAGTTAAAATCCATCTGCTCTGTTGACAATGTACTCAAATTGCAAGCAAGCATTTCACAACCACAGAATCACAGAATCACAGAATATTAGGAGTTGGAAAGGACCTCAAGAGATCATCTAGTCCAACCCCCCTGCCACAGCAGGATTCCCTAGACCAGGTCACACAGAAGAGTGTCCAGACAAGTTTTGAATATCTCCAGAGAAGGAGACTCCACAACCTCCCTGGGCAGTCTGTTCCACTGCTCTGGCAACCTCACTGGGAAAAAATTTCTACGTGTATTCACACGGAATCTCCTATGTTTCAGCTTACAGCCATTGCCTCTTGTCCTGTCACTGGGCTTCACTGACAAGAGCCTGACCCCATCCTGCCGACACACACCCTTCACATATTTAAAAGCATAGATGAGGTCACTCCTTACTCTCCTCTTCTGCAAGCTAAAGAGACCCAGCTCCCTCAGCCTTTCCTCGTAAGAAAGATGTTCCAGCCCCTTCATCATCTTGGTGGCTCTGTGTTGGACTCTTTCAAGCAGTTGCTTATCCTTCTTCAACTGAGGGGCCCAGAACTGGACACAATATTCCACATGTGGCCTCACCAGGGTAGATGATGTCTTGCTGAAGCACAACAGAGTGGATGCTGAGAGAGCCTTAGGAATTACTGAAAAGGCTTTTCTCTTAATTTCAGTCACCAGAAGACTTTGAACAGAACATGACATCTTACTCATATGAGGTTTTTAAATGAGGCTTTGGCAGATACCCAAATGCTCAGCTATGTGGTACCTAAATAATTAAGACTTTATAACTTTACACCTTCAAACTCACAAGTAGTTCTATTTGAAAGATACTTCAAAAAAAAAAAAAAACTAACTGCCATTTGAGATCAATGGATCTCTCTGAAACAGTGTTACCACTTTAGATTGGAATACATTGGTTACTACATACTGGCTAGTGGTTTCCCAGGTGCAGAAGGCATTTTATTAGATTGATGTCTTTGTGATGGCATGATACACTACAGTATTAAGGATGACATTTGGAAAAGGGGAGACAGATATCACTGTGGCAAAAACCAGAAATTCCCAGACATTTCACTGTTTATGTGCACTTTTAATTTTTTTTAATTTAATTTTGTTTTCTTTTGTTTCGTTTTATACCCAACAGATTTTTTTTAGGACTAAACCGGAGATTTTTGACAAATCAAGGATTGTGGCAAAGGATTAGTCATTGGTGATATACTATTTTCTCAAAACATTGTTGGTGCAAAAGGGAACAATAGCTCTTGAATTTGGAACTAAGACTTTATTTTTAGTTTAATTAATGTTTAGTCTAATAAAAAACTAATTGTTTTTTATGATTAGTACTTCTACAAATACACATAGTGAAAATGAAAATATAAAAGCCCTTTACAGCTAAATTGTTATTCAGAAAACTTACTAGTTCTCTTTGCTTTCGTACTTATCCTTCCAGTGTGTCTCTGAGTCACAATGGGCTTCAGTCCTCCTGAAGAGGAATGCATAAGATGGAGTTTCAAGTCAACCATGTTCTGCTGCAGAGAGGTTTTTGATGTTTTCAGTCCACTTAGTTTTTTTTCCCGACACACACATTTTCTTTGCATGATCTGATTCCTCTTTATGGATTACCAGATGAAGTTTGAAAGCGCTCTATAGGCTCTACCAGCCCCAAACAACACGAAAAGCTAGTGTTCTTTGCACAGATGTGACTTAAGGTACTCAGTTCAGAGATCCTGTACTGTCAGGTCCGTGTAAACTCTCTGAGCTTGTACCAATAAAATACATATTTATTGGGATAAATCTGTGGAATATCATCATTATATGTAGTTCAGGTATTTACAAGTCACCATCTTTGATGCCCTGCTACTAGACAGCAAATTCTATGGAGTGAAAAAGAAAGAAAACATACTTTCACATTAGCATTCTTCTGTAAAAGAAAAAATTTAAATTGTCCTACCTTTTTGTAAGATTGTTCATTTATGTTACTCAGTGATAGGGTTTAAAATGTAATTAATTGGAATGACCTTGATTGTAGCCCAAGGTCTTCAGCCACTTAGATAAGGACTTTAATCTCTGGTCTGAAAAAGTATGTCCTTTCCATGTATCCCAGAATCCGTGATGACTGCTTTTCCAAGTTAAACAACTACAGTAAGTGCAAGTTTATTAACTCTGTAGAGTTTGTGATCTTCTTAGATCTGAATTTGACTTAAGGTTTTACATTACTTTTAATTTCTCTAGAAAGGTCCTTAAAGCAGCAACAATAATAATATATAATCCTGTTCTGTATCATATATAACTGCTTTTTCACACATATCTATATATATACAGAGTCATAGAATAGAATCACAGAATCGTTTTAGTTGGAAAAGACCTCTGAAATCATCAATTCTAACTGTTAATCCAGCACTGTCATGTCCACCACTAAACCATGTCTCTCAGTACAACATCTACACATCTTTTAAACACCTCCAGGGATGGTAACAGCACTACTTCTCTGGGCAGCCTGTTCCAAAGCTTGACAACCTGTTCGATGAAGAATTTTTTTGCCCAATATCTTAATATATGTATATCTATAGATATATATATATGTAAATGTTTACATAAATAGACTGATAGATGGAAAATGGTGGAAAAGTATATTTGCCATTTCTTTAGTCCAATGGTACAATATTTACTTGAGTTCAAGAAAAGATTAAAGAAATAGAAGCAAAATCCTTCNACTTCCCTCCCAGGGTCCTGCCCCCCAACCAGAGAAGGAATGTCACAGTGCTAGTGGTGTGCCCAACAGCAGCCAAAACACGGGTGTGTTATCAGCACGCTGCTAGTCACCAATGCAAAACACAGCACTGCGAGGGTCACTATGGGGATGAATTACAGCTCAGCCAGACCCAATACACTTTCTAAGGCTGCTAAATACAAATATGCAGCTTCTAGCTCAAGAAGTTTCCAAAACACAAATCATGGAAAGCTGTAAGAGTACACTAGGAAAATGTATTGCAGACCTGCTCATTAATCTGGTTTAGATAGTCATCAACTGTCAGTACATAATCTAAAGGGGATATCATCCTTGGTAAATCTCTGGTCTGATCCAGAATAGCCGATCTTACGGTTTGATGTATTTTCTTTCTAAATGAGTTAGTGATGCAAGAACGCCTACATTGAAAACATAAGAGTATGGATGGTTTAACATCAGCTGCAAAATGAAGGTTTAACAGCAAAATAGATGACATTTTCTCAAGGTTTTGATTAAAACTGTGCTTTTGAACCAGGAAAAGTCTTACTGCCGTTCAGTTTATGTTGTGTTAACTGCAAATTCACAATACATATGATGGGAAATTAGTTTCAAGGAATATTGAAAAGTTACACTAAAAAGAAAGGCAAATGAGGGAGATGATCATGCTATTTACTGCTTGCTTTTTTACTCTTCTGATATCACTGTGACAGATCTTGTCAGAGAACAGAATGAGATAATGCAAAGCTTCTGTAAGAGAGATAGACATTTGTCTGGAATAAAGCTACACGACTGAAAAAAAAAAATTTATATTTCTGCCAAGAGTTCTATACCACTGTTCTACTGACGTACAAAAAGAGGAAAAATATGACCTCAATATTGCTCTTTCACCATTGACTCATCCCAGAATTGGTACACTTGTGCTGCATTTGCCCCGAAGTGTAATAGTGTACCAGTAAATGCCAGCTGCAATACCATTATATTGTTATTAGAAAAGACTGCCGAGCAACACAATTTTTCAAAAAATATAAAATGTGAATGGCTGAAATGTGAAATGCCCTCAAGTCACCACAAGCATGATTTCAAATGTCCTTTTTCAGTGGACAAACTTTATGATCTCCAGCAAAGGAAAGGCTCAGTTTCTCTTTTGATTTTTAGTGGTAATCTTAACAGGCACATGCATTAAAGAGTCATACTGAAGTCTGGGCCATGATCTCTCTGTAGACTGGTGAAGGTATTGGAGTTCAGATGGATATTGCCAGTGAGAAATTTGCATCTGCAACCTCAAAAATCTAGTTCAAAATTTGTTGTGATTCTTACTCCTAAGGAGATGTTGTGATCCTAGGATATCAATGCAGCTAGTGCAATTTGGTTGTTATTAAATATCCATACATATAAATACTGTTGGGACGTTACCGTTACGAAGGAAACAAATAATAAAATAAAATCCTCGCACTTCACAGAATCACAGAATCACACAGAATCACAGAATATGAGGAGTTGGAAGGGACCTTGAGAGATCATCTAGTTCAACCCCCTGCCACAGCAGGATTCCCTAGACCAGGTCACACAGAAGTGTGTCCAGACAAGTTTTGAATATCTCCAGAGAAGGAGACTCCACTACCTCTCTGGGCAATCTGTTCCAGTGCTGTGTCACCCTCACTGTGAAAAAATTTCTACCTTCTTTTAGTCTAAAAGCAAAACTGACGGATCATTCTAGATGTCATCCTATTATTTTGTGCTCTTCACCACCTTGTTTTCTTTGCCTTAAACTGGGGCAAAATCATGTACTGATAACAGAATCACACCAGAAAAATACACCGCCTTTTATCTGTTTAGGTAAGATGAAATAATACAAATCTTTGTCTTTCATCAGGCTTGTCTTCCTGAAATTCACACTTCTGTGTCAAGAGATGTTCTTTACACCTACTCAGCTGGAATTCAGTACACACTGCTTGTTGATAGCCAGCATTTTCACACCCACTTATTCATGCATATGCTAACAGGTCTATCAAGACAACTACTGCGCTTTGTTTGGGACCCTTTACAGCTGTTTATAGCATGCATCACTGTGGCTGACAGCTGGTCTGTAGGCCTCATGGAGACAGCAGACTTCAACCTTGACAAGATCTCACTGTACCCTTGAGAATGGTGAAGCAGTAACATTAAAGGAGGACATGAACAATGAAGAAAGGGTCTGAGATGCAGCTGTGGGGCAAAAGTTAGGCATACTGCCATGAACTGTATGACCAATAGTAGCTGGACACTAACCTTAGACAATTAATAAATGACACAATGACTTATAGTTATCTCCCAAAGATATAAAGAATGCTTGCTAACAATAGGGGGGGCCGCAGCCATCTTGCCTCCATCTTGCCATCTTGCCCATCTTGCTATATAGCTTTTTGCCCATTTGCTTATTAGTAATTAGTTACTAGCCTTCTGTATAATAAAACTGACCACTGATGCATGAACACTGTGTATGTGTGTGTGTCGTGACCGTCTCAACTACAAAGTAAACAATGACATATCACAAATCAATCAGCTTCTAGGTAATTTACACCTTCTTCCTACCCTGTGGTATTTCTATAGCTAAACATATGAGATATATATATGACCATCAGCACTGACTACTGAAAGACTTCATGTTCTTTTCTATCAACTTATAGGTGTTAAACAGATAGGATACAAAACAGAAGTAATGTTAGTGATGTTAGCTGCAAGTAGAACTCTAGAGTACAGTTGCATAAAATCATGTAACAGCATTTTATTTACAATTTCCAATTGGTTTCATGCTATTGTTGGCAAATGTGGATAGATATAGTAGTTTTTAATCCTCAAGAAATATGAAGTTAATCTTGAATTTTTACTTAACTGTTTAAAAAAGGGAGAAATTAGATTTAAAACACAGATATGTTGTGATTCGTTGCTAAACAACTATCTCAAGTATTTGACTACTATGCCAGACTGTGAATTACAGCTTCTGCAAATGTCAATGCCTTTTATTTTTATATAATTTTATTAATTATTAATTTATTAATATAGTTTTATTTATTTATCTATTTA
>VWZX01000869.1:1184393-1228404 GCA_013399015.1 Galbula dea | reverse complement strand
GGTGAGGGGGGGCTGGGTTGGGGGTGGAAGAGAAGGGGAGAGCCGTTGGACGGGCAGGGGGAGCCATGCGGGGCGGCAGCGTGCGTGCCGCCCTTGGGGAGCCCGGTCTGGGGTGCGCGCCCCAGCCTGATGCGCTGCGGCCCCGGCAGCGGGTGCTTGTTTGGAGGCCCAGCCCCAGCCCCACCTCCGGTGCGGACTCGCTCCGGCCGCTGCGCATCAGGCAAAGGCCGTGGTGGTGGTGGTGGGGGCTGTGTCGGCCGCTGCCGTCCTCTCCCCGCGCCCTTTCACTCGGTGGGACAGTGAAGGGACACCGGCGAGGGGGTGCTGGCCTCATCAGCTGGCGCCCCACGGGGACGGTACCGGGCAATGCTCCCTCGCGGCGGTGCGGCTGCTGCGCGTGTGTGTGCCCGCCTTAGCGCGGACTCTGCGCAGGCGCGGCGCTGTTCAGCTCCTCCGTGCCTTGTCTGGCGCTGAGCTGCGGCGTGTGGTACCGGAAGGTTGCGGTGTCCGTCGGGGCTGCGTTTTGGTCTGGTCCCGCGCTGCCTGGGAATCGGGACTTTTGGCGTGGCTCAGCCCTGCCTTGAGTGCTTTTTGGTGCTTAAACTCCACTTTTTCTTACTTTCCCCTTCCTTTCCGAAGGTCGTAGCGTTAGTGTGGGTGAGCTTGGGAAGTTGTGCGGTTGAGTGACAACGCATGCGACTGCAGGAGCTTTTAAGCAGTTCTTATTGTAGCCGTTTTCCCTTTACTTTGCTTAAATCACCAAAAAGAGCACTCTGAGTCACGATCATATTCTGCACTCTGATGATGTTGTGATTTTCAACGTGGTTTTGTAGTCTCTAGAGAAACTGCACTTTCAGAGGACCTGTCAGATTGCAATAAGGAAAGTGATTTCCAATAAGCAGCATAGCAATTTTTTAGTACATTTATAAAGAGATAATAGCGTCTTCAGTGCAAAAGATCATTAAACCTAAACTAAGTCTTGTAAGTGGCTTTTGAGGTACAGGTGGTCATGTTTAATTTGACTTGTAACAGGTTTCCTGTTACTCCTTCAAGTAGTGAGTGTGGCCTGTGAACCACAATGTTCACCTTATAGTGTTAGTTAAAGAGGAAGAAAAGGAAAAAGTGTTCAGTTTGTGATCTCCAGGCTGTAGCTGTTGGTGATCTCAGAATTTATATAGCTTAATTCTTGTTTTCATGTACCATCTTTTTGTAGTTCTGATGCAGACTTGCACGACCTTGGGTTTGTCATTTGTTCATGTTCATCTATACCATACTAAGCATGATGGTAACACCTAGGGAGTAGTAAACATAGTAAATAATGGGAATCCAAAAGTGCAAGGATACTAATGGCAGGAGTGATTTGCTGATGGTGCAAAATAATAAGAGATTAATATATAATTTAAACATTGGCTGTAATTTGCTGTGATCCTTACCTTAATATAAAGGTGTGGCCTGTGAAGACTATAAATTTTATTCTTCCATTTCTATATTAGTACAGGAGTAATCAAGATGTTTGCGTGGGGCTGGAGCTTTGGATGTTTGGATCTATATTTTTTCCCAGGTCACACCTCTTCATGAAAGATGAAGACAATTACAGGCTTCAGTTTGGTCTCTCTTGCAATCTCAGACTATTCACAGCAAGTTACATTCATCACAGAAGTAACATTACAGTCATTCCACCCTTATTTCATAAATTATTTCAGCATGGACATATAATCAGATTGTAGCTTTTATATATAAAATATGGAGCCTGGCAGTAATTGTGTAATCCATACATTTTGAAAAAAGTCAAATGCACTGATGTGACAGCCAGATGATGGACTGTGACTTTTTCAGTATGTTCAAACATGTCAGTTTTATTAGCATTTTGGGAAACGTAATTCAAACGACCTGAGTTAAATCCTTTACTACCGTTCTTCTCTAGGAACTATTGCATAGTAACAGTAACAAAGTTTTCTTATTTATTTGCATGGGAGTTTTCTTTGTTAGAAATTTTAAAAACCTTAAGCTGTGTTGTCTCCTTTTATAGAAAAAAAAATACTTGGGAGAAAGAATGTGTGTGAAGCAGATTTATGTCACAATACTCCATTGTACCTAATCTTTTGTAATGACAAACAGCATTTTTTGTTACTATGCACAACACTAAGGAAAACATATCTTTCCTGTGCCTATTTTTTAAAAAAATTTTTTAATGTATACAGATCTGTGGTATTGTGCATGAGCTAAAGTTTACAGGCAAATTGACGTATGAAGTATGGTTGAACTGCAATTGTTGAGTTGCTCCTATATTTGAATTTCCTAAGATGGTTTAGAATTTAAATATTCTTCTTGGGGAAACAAAAAGGCTGCACTTGGTGGATGATCCCATCACTCAAATAAAAACATTGGTTAAAGATATGTCTGGTCTAGTCATTCATTCAAATTAATGCCACAGTATCATGGTGCATGTTAAAATTCCAAAAGATTGTCCTGGAATATAGGTTACTCTTTCGAAAGCCCACCACCAAAAATAGGGCTTGGGGGGAAGACAAGATGATGTGATTCAACAGATGTAGTGGCTGCTTTTCTATCTGGGAATTTTTGTTTTCTATGAGGGTTCCAGTGATGGGTAGAGAATAGCTGCTCCATTGCTCACAAGGTGAGCCACAAGGCACAGTGGTCCCTATTCTGTGCTTTGTATTATATGAGGGGTCAAACAGCAATGGTACTTTCACTTTGACTCATCAGTCGGACAGCGGAGCACTCTTGGTAACTTGTTCCACCACACAAGGGTATTATTTTGTGCTGGCCTCGCTTGCTCAGAGTAGCTCAGCTGCCCAGTGCTGCCGTTACTGCCTCAGGTGTGGCTAAAGACAGTGTCTGGCCAGCAGCCCCACAGGTGTGAAGCAGTGCTCCCCGCATGAAGAGATAGGAGTGGAATGAGCAGGATGAACCACAGTGGTTCTTGGTTGACACAAATGTCATAGAATGGCTCAGGTTGGAAGGGACCTTAAAGATCATCTAGTTCCAACCCCCCTGCCATGGGCAGGGACGCCACATGCACTAGACCAGGTCATCCAGGGCCACATCCAGCCTGGCCTTAAATACTGCCAGGGATGGGGCCTCCACAACCTCTCTGGGCAACCTGTTCCAGTGCCTCACCGCCCTTTGGGTGAAGAACCCCCTTCTAATCTCCAGCCTAAATTTCCCCTCCTTCAGCTTGTAGCGATTCCCTCGTGTCCTGTTGCAGTCAGACCAGGAGAAAAGTCTCTCTCCTTCTGCCCTATAATCCCCTTTCAGGTACTGAAAGGCCGCTATAAGGTCCTCTCTAAGCCTTCTCTTCTCCAGGCTAAACAACCCCAATTCCTTCAGCCTGTCCTCGTAGGGAAGGTGCTTCAGTCCTTTGATCATCTTTGTGGCCCTCCTCTGGACCCGCTCCGAGAGGTCCACATCTTTTTTATGCTGAGGAGCCCAGAACTGTACACAGTACTCCAGATGGGGCCTTACGAGGGCAGAATAGAGAGGCAGAATCACCTCCTTAGACCTGCATCCCAGGACACGGTTAGCCTTCTGAGCTGCAAGCGCACGTTGCCAGCCCATGTCCAGTTTTTCATCTATCGTGACGAAATGTGTGTAGGAAGTGAGCAGGGCACCTCACTGGTGATGCTTACTGCTAAATAAAAGGCGTAGGATTAACTGTGAATGTTCTTGGAGAGAATGATTTAGCAGTAGGGCTGCATGGATGGTGACATTGCAAACCTGGCCCTCAAAGTTAAAGTTCATGTGAGAGCCCTCGAATAACATCAGAGTGGTTTAATCTTTGATCTGTTTGCATTTGCAGTGAAGATTCTTATGGCATTACACAAAAATGTGTGGAAGTTTAAATGTTTTATATCTATACCTACTTCTCTTCTAAACTTGTACTTTTTATATTTTTGTCATTTTGGCCTGTGCTAAGACAGAAGCTCGAAGTGTTTTATTAGGCTATATGTATAAAACCAGTGAAGAAGCAGAAAAATGTAAGGATGTTCTTGTAATCTCTAGTTTCTTGCCTGCAGAAATTCCAAAGGCATCTTTTGCTTCACAGAAAGAAGTTGCATGTTAAAAACAGGGGAACCACACCCACCTTCCTGGCCCACAGCTCTGAATTCTTCCAGTGAAGGGCCCTTAGGTACAGAAGAGTCCACATGTGAAGGTGGAAGAATGTTATGTCCTAAACTTATAAAGCAGCATCAATCTATAGCTGTAGAGCAAAAAGAAGTCTAGTTACCGTCTTTCCTCAGTGTGAAAATTACAGTAAGTGCCAGCCAATTCACACACTTCTTTACAAAGATACAACCCAAGTGCCATTTAGAAACAGGCAGTAATGATGTTCCAGAAGTAAAATGCTTGTTTGCATGACTCATGACTCCTTTCCAGACCTGCATTAGCAGAGTCGTTGATTGCTGATTTTTTGCTTTGTTTTGTTTTGTTTGTTTGCTTTACAGCAGGCTGACCTTTTTCTGAGTAGTCTGGCCTACTACTGAACTACTGTCTGTAATGTTATGTGTTATATTTAACTGGGCTGGGAGGCTGAAAATGTTGTTAGTTTCCTTCAGTCCTTAGAGATACAGGCATAAATTTTAATTGCTTCTGCCCTTCTGAATCAAAATGTACCAGCTGTTACGTATGTGTGCCATATGTAATGGCCAAGGAGGAGGCACGCTGGTTAGGTAGGATATGCAGTATTTCAGTGTATAGATCTGGATGTATACAACCCTATAGATTACCGTTCTTCTACAAAGGTATATATAGATGCTTTCCTGTCCAGTATTTCTTTGTCTCATTGTAGTTATAAAGAAAGTTTCTTGCTGTCCTTAGCCCCATCTTCGGTTTTTCAAAAGCCACTCTAAGGACATAGGTACAAAGATTTAAAAATAAGATACAAATGTTAAATCATAGAATCATAGAATGGCTGAGGTTGGAAGGGACCTTAAAGATCATCTAGTTCCAACCCCCCCGCCATGGGCAGGGATGCCAGTTACTAGACCAGGTTGCCCAGGGCCACATCCAGCCTGGCCTTGAACGCCGCCAAGGATGGGGCATCCACAACCTCTCTGGGCAACCTGTTCCAGTGCCTAACCATCCTTCTGGTAAAGAAATTCCTCCTGATCTCTAATCTAAATTTCCCCTCTTGTAGCCATTTCCCCTTGTCTTATCACAGTTTGAGAATCTAAAAAGTCTCTCCCCTTCTATCCTATAGTCCCCCTTTAGGTACTGGAAGGCAGCTATGAGATCCCCTCGAAGCCTTCTCTTTTTAAGGCTGAACAACCCCAACTGTTTCAGCCTTTCCTCATAGGGGAGGTCCTCTAGTCCTTTAATCATCTTTGTGGCCCTCTTCTGGACTCGCTCTAACAGGTCCACATCTTTTTTATGCTGAGGAGCCCAGAACTGGACACAGTACTCCAGGTGGGGCCTCACAAGGGCAGAGTAGAGTGGCAGGATCACCTCCCTGACTTCACTGAAGTCATCCAAATAGTAATACTAAGACATCTTCTTCTATAGAAACAGCTGTTCTGTGTGATATTTTTATTTTGGCATCCATACAGCTATGTGATATGCAAGTATTTCTGTAGGAAGCATTATATCAAGAATTTTGAAAATTGTGGAGGCCCTGACAAGAATTCTAATTTAAACAAAAGACAGAAGCAGACTGTTCTGCTGCCATTTGGATGGCCTTAAGAGTTCTAGTATGGATACTGCTGTACATGTGAGTTCTCTCTTAAGGTAGGTTTTCAAGCTTCATCTTGCTCTGGAAGAGCCTGTGACCCGTGGCTGTTTCTGTTGGGTGATTTAGTGATTAGGTTTGTTTGCTTTTAGTAAGTTGGTAGAACATGTTTTCTGTAAACATTTGCTATAAACGTATTGGGTAGTCCACCCAGAGCTGGTTTTAAGGCATGCCTGACCAAGAGGAGACTTGTTTACTTTACCTGTACTGGGGATACGTAGCATGTTGGCATCATTGACTTCTGTGCTTGAGGGAAAAGTGTGAGAAGGGGTGACCTAGCTGTCTTGGTTCGCATTAAGAGGCATCAGACTCACTGCTCTTGTACTGCCTGTGGGGTTTGGTGCCTCTGGAAAGCAGTATGCTGGCTGTAACCTGTGTGCTTCAGCTTAGTCATACACCTGCAGTATACCAAGAGCTTGCTGGAAGTGCCAGGTTTCCTACTCATATTCTGCACCCACACAGGAAATCATGCATGGCCAAAAATCATTGAATTTCCTGGTACGTTGTGTGCGGGCAGTAAGCTCAAGGCTTCTGGAGATCATGTCTGAATCACAGAATTGCAGAATGATAAGGGTTGGAAGGGACCTCTTAGGATCATCTAGTCTAGCCTGCTAACGCAGGGTCACCTAGAGCAGGCTGCACAGGAACGTGTCCAGGCAGGTTTTGAAAGTCGCCAGAGAAGCAGATGCCACAACCTCTCTGAGCAGCCTGTTCCAGTGCTCTGTCACCTTCAAAGGAAAGAAGTTTTGTCTTTATATTTAGGTGGAACTTCATGTGTTCAAGTTTGTGCCCATTACCCCTTGTTGTATCGCTGGGCGCCTCTGGAAAGATTCTGGCCCCATCCTCTTTACCATCTACCTTTTAGATATTTACAAACATTGATAAGATCCTCCCTCAGTCTTCTCCAGGCTAAACAGCCACAGGTCTCTCAGCCTTTCCTTCTCACAGAGATGTGCCAGTCTCCTCATCATCTTTGTAGCCCTTTACTGGGCTCTTTAGAGTAGCTCTTTGTCTCTTTTGAACTGAGTGCAGAACTGAACACAGTATTCCAGATGTGATCTCACAAAGGCAGAGTAGAGGGAGAGGATAACCTCCCTTGGCCTGCTGGTCACACTTTTCTTAATGCACCCCAGGACACCATTGGCCTTCTTGGCCACAAGAGCACATTGCTGGTTCATGGTTAACTTGTCTACCAGTACTCCCAGCTCCTTTTTCATAAAGCTGCTTTCCATCAGGTCAACCCTTAACCTTTACTGGTTCATGAGGTTATTTCTCCCTAGGTGCAGAACGCTACACTTGTCCTTGATGAACTTCATGAGGTTCCCCTCTACCCAACTCTCCAGCCTGTCCAGGTCTCACTGAGTGGCAGCACAGCAGTTTTGTATCATCATCAGACTTGATGAGGGTGCACTCTCTCCCTTCATCCAGGTGTTTTGTTCTGTTTGCTGTGGTACTTTTGTCTTCACTTCCCATTTTCAGTGCCAGTGAAGCAAAGACTGCTTCTTTTCATGCTCCCCATGTGAGGCAAACATAGATTTATTTCACTTGTTAAGGGGCTCTTGCCTTATGGCATATAAATTAACAGGATGCAGATTTCTGCAAAGTCAAAATGGAAAAATAAAAAATCTAAAAGCATCCAAAAGCTGCAGCTTGTTTGTTTTGGCAGCTTCAGAAAAAAATACAATGAATACTAAAAATTACTAGTTTAGCATGCCCTTTTACTGGGCACAGCCTGATTGTTATAAGTCAGAGCTAATTTTTTTTGGATTGAATCCAGCGCTAGCATAATATCTAAGTTCAAAGATACAGTACATAGAAATGTTTCCTGCATGTTGTCTTCCAAATCTGCCAACTTCTTTTCTATTGTTTTCTGTTTTATTGGTACAACAATGGACTGATTTGCATTGCATTTGTTTTTTTTCTCCCTATTGTTCGCATTTTCATTTTAAATTATTTACAAGTCTGAGGCTTGGAAATGAGAGTCTAATGAATGCTTTTAAAAATAAAACAATCTTCTTTAAGCATGTTATGCTTCATGTTTTGAATTTATAACCCAGGCCTTAATGAATAGTTTCCTAGTTACTCTCATCTTAGAATTTATGAGCTGTCCTATTTACAAGTTTTACCTATGCAATGGAAAGATAATTCCTGTTTGCTTAAATGAACTGTTCTTGTTAACAGCCTTAAACTGCTAATTAGGGGTAATACAGCAATAAATACTATGTCAAACCTTTTAACATTGCGAAGACACAATATTTAGGGTTTGGGCCTTTTCACAGTGGATTCCATGTAAGAATACAGTGTGTCATGTTTTTTGATATTTCATATATGTATCAGGTTAATAGAAAGTATTTTAGGAAAAAACAATGGCCTATAAGTCATTACAGGAATCAGGTTCACTTCTATGCTTCATTTAGGATGGTATTTTGATCCCCACATACTATAATGTTGCTATAAACTTCTTTGTTTCAAGGCATTGGATAGATGACAGACATATGAAAGACCCTTGATGACTTCATGTATGTGAGTATGTGGTATTTTGTTAACAGGTAAGTTATTCTGCTGAAAAAAAATAGGACTAGCAGTCATTGCTTTGTTTTGAGTGTACATTAGCGTAATTTAATCAGGAAGGAAAGAAAACCTGAGACTAGAATTTTATGTCATTTACCTGAGTATAAATTGGAATATCTCCATTTAGTTTAACAGAATTTTTTCAATTTGTGTCAAAATGATAGAATTCAGAACCTGACACAAGCTCTCCATCTCATAATTTGTACATNCCAGAAAAGAGGAAATTGTTGACAAGTATTTCTTTGACTCCTTTGTGTGCACCTCTGATATCTGCAGAGGGTTGTATATATGCTTTGTTCTCTGTGTCTCATTTTCTTCATGTCACCCAAGGGGTTTGCAATAGGGATGTCAACACGGGGAAAGAAAGAGGGAGACTGAAGAGAAAGTTGACGTGACGTAGGTGTGACGTTGGAGGTGTCCTGCTGCTGCTCCAAAGTGGACATCTGTTGAGACATAAGGAGCTCCTTCTCTCAAAACCCAAGAATCTTTCTTGGGCACAAAGTTTTTAGGCACAGTAGACATTTGCTCCGAAAGGACAAGTGAAAACCTGACAATACCTTTCCCTAGCTTTGTTAGCTTACTCAGTTTCTTTTTCCAGGTAGAAAACATGCTGAGGTTTGCATGTGGAGGCTGACTTGAAGGAATAACTGACAGTGCTGAGAAGACTTCAGTTGATGTCACTGTGGCCCTGTTTTCATTTTGATTTTATTTTCAAATTATTCTTCATCCTTGTAAATTATGTTTTTAAGCTCAGTAGTGTCTGTTTTGGAAGAGGAGAGATACTTCACATTATATTTAAATTTTCTTTGAATAAACTACCTAGGAAGCACAGAAAAAAAGAATGCTATATTCCCTCCAAAAAAATTGCAGTAGGAATTTTGCTTTATAAAGGATGTTCATAGTGCTGAAATTGTCTAAGCCATCAGCATAAATAATTATGTAATTTCACACTTTCCAGTGAAGTCAGACCCTGATTAAGAAGTTGACAGCCTGAGAGAGTCCTCTCTTTGACAGTGATATCTGTATTCCCTGCATTTTTAGAGACTGCATCTAGGAGAACAAACAGAGCTTTAAACCCTTTACTTTGAATGAGAACCCTTATTGACAAAGGGAGAATATTCTTTTTCTTTAAAAAGTTTCCATACTTTAAATGCACAGATATTTCAGCTTTTCTGCTTTCAGCAAGCATAGATTTTGCTGATACCAGATCTTCTTGCTGTCTTGGTCTTCAGTGTCTTCTTGTATGTTTGATATTCATATTTCTTTTTTATTCCTTCTTCCTTGCTGTGCTTTTTTTCCTTCCTTTTCGTAAAAAAATAGATAATATGGTAATATGAGCTCTAATAGGAAAAAGGCATTGTTTAACTCAGTTGGGGTACTACTAATCCAGTCACCAAATGTAACCATAACACAGCATGCATTTTAATTATTAAATATAATGGAAACTTTGCATTTTAAATCTAGAGCTATAAACCACTTGTTTGAAAACACACAGTACAACGCTATGATTTTAGCTTGTAGTGAATTACAGGGCAGTATTCTTTGATCAGTTATTACAAGTTGAATATTAGTAGCATTCAGTGCTTGTTTTAATTTTGAGAATACATACAGGAGTCATTGCAGGTCAACCTGAGGCTTGGTCATGTACATTTTTAATCATTTAGTGAGCTGGCTGGATAAAGCACTGTAAAAATGTGTAGATAATACAGTCATGCCAGTTATTCCAAATAGGGCTAATCTAAAGGAACAAATTCAAGACTAGTACTCCCACAAATTCCAATACTTCACAAAATGTGCTTTGTCATTAAATGCCATATTGTTGAGGTTTTGTTTTCAGATATTTGTTTGAGTAGTTCTACAAAGTGCTCTTGATGGTCTTTCAGTGTCTTTTCACTAAGAAAAAGTAGCAAATTTTTGTTCGTGTTTGTTCAGTATATTTTTTTTAATGAATACATTTTAATCGTAAATTCAAATATGTAATGAATTCAAATAGAAGTAATCCTATTGTCTATGCATTTTGTAATATAAAACCCCAAAATACTCTTACAGTGAATGTGGATTTTACTGAATCATCATGAAAACTCACTAATCCTTGCATGAGATGTGCAGGCTTGAAGCTCTGCTCCATTTTCAGATGTAGGGGACATATGTTATTAAGCAGCTCCAGTAGGTGTGGAAGAGAAGGCTTTCTAAGGTCCCAGGGATGGCTGGCATGCTGTGGTTGCAAGAACAAGGTAAATGGTATGATAGTAGCTCTGTGGAGTCAGTATCTTTCTTTTGTCCAGGCTGCTAGACATAGCAGTTCTCCTTTCCTGGGCTTAGGACTTGAACTTGCTCTTTCTCCTGTAGCTGAGGAGGCTGTCCTGTGTGGGTTGAGCAAGACCTGTCTTTTTCCTGCTCTCTTTTTATTCTATGTGAGATACCAGTACCTAATTCAGGACTCCAGATGTCACTTTCAGATCCAGACATTTTAAAGCTCGGCATTGAGCAGTTCAGTAGTGCCTAATGTCCCTGGTGAATACAGGCTTAAGCAGACTGTTGAATTTTTGGGAATCGAGTGCAGATTTTCATTCCGTGGGACCACCCAAACTCATAGAGCATCCCTGTTGTCTGGTTCAGCCTTTCCTTTCCCTTCATCTTTTTCCTGTTGGAGATCTGGCATAAGTGCCATAAGCTGGTAACTGATTTTACAGTTGCAGGCTTTGTTTTGTAGTTCTTTTTGGTCATGTACCTTTTTCTGAGTATGTGTCAGGAGGATGTGTAGGTAATATCTTTCTAGTGTGTTTTTTTTTCTTACACATATTTCAGAAATGCCCTCTGCTGACTCTGCATGCCAGATTAATTTAGTTCAGCGAAGGATCTTTGTGTGAAGGCTATTTTTTTAACTGACCACCTCCAAGCCTCGATCACTGTAGAGAAGTTGTAAATACTACTCCTTTGTATTGTTCTGGGAGTGTGTTGCAATCTACATTATGTTGGCCTCATGGACTGTAGTTAAAGAATTGCTAAGAGAGAGCCTTTTCAGATGAATAAAGCTAGTTACAGACTATATAAAGGCAACGTTTGAACACATGGCCCTGGTGGTTTCCTCTAAATGAAGGAGTGCAGCATCATCTGGGGCAGCCATTTGCATCTCTGGACTTCAGGTCTTTGTATTTTCCCTTGTGCCCCTGAGACAGTGGCTGCAAGTGCCCATCCAGTGTAGCTTCGTTGTTGCTCCTGCCAGCTTGACTAACTCACCAGCTGCATTGTGAGAACCAAAGCAGGCTTTTGCTCCCTTGCTACTTCTTTCTTTTCCTTTCAGACCGTAAAATGGGGGCTCTGAAGATGAAGGTAGATTATGCTTTTATGCTTTTTGTTGTGCTCCAGAGGAAATCTGAAAATAAGACGTTAGTAGTAGGAAATACCCTGGGTTGTAGCCTACATCTTGAAGTTATAGGTTGCTTGTTGCTTGTTGCTTGTCCCTTATTTCATTCTTCGTTTTGGAATCTACCTTCTTCTGCATGAATTGTTTTCCATGCTGTATGAAATAAACCCTTTCTGTACTATTTAATCCTTTGTCTTCTGTGAACACCTGGTGGTTTTTTGCTGCCTTTATCTTTCTGTTGCAGTTTTCATTGTGCTTACGTTTGTCCAGTCTCCAGTTCCTGAATTCTCAAGTCTTAGATGTGAATTAGGACTTTTTTAAGTGTTGCTTTATCTGTTGTTCATTTTTAAAATGCACTGGATTTTTTTGTCTTTTCTCCGATGTAGATGATTTTAATGCTTCTTGCTGTTCTCACTCATTTTCAATTCATCCAATTCCCAGTTGTACAGAGGACCCTAGCAGCAGGATAGGGAGGTTGTCCTTCCCAGTCTGCCAGCCTGAACCTGGCCCAGGTCAGCAGCAGCTGGAGGTCAGTACCTGGTGCCCATCCACCTAGCAGCTGCAGTGCAGCCAGCAGACTGTCTCCCACCAGTTCCCCAGGGTGGAAGATGGATCTGAATTATAGTAGATGGTCCTTATTTACTGATTTAAGTGGGTGAGCATTAAAGTTTTTAGACTGATTGCTTTTTGCCATCTCTCATATCCTTTCTTGCCTTCCTCCTGGAACAGATTTTTTTTTTTTTTAATTTGTAAAAGGAAAGGTATACCAGTTCCTAAGTATGAAGTGAATTTTTACAGCCAAGTTATAAATTCCAAAAACTAAGGGGTTTATAATGGAAAGGCTTAGGGGGGAGAGGGGAGGGCACGCTATAATACATATGTAACCTTTTTTCCTTCTCTTTAGTGAATAGACCGTTTAAACTAAATTAAGTAAAGGATATAAATTCTGTTGTTTCAGTTTTTAATATTTCATGACTGATTTTATAGATAAAAATTACATTTAACAATAAATATGAAGAAGAATTTATACAGCCTGTTCCAGTTTGATATGGAACAGCAAATCCCATTTCTCTGTAGCTGTAAAGAAAATTCATTATAATGTCTTTGATTGTAAGAGATGGCTTCATTGTGATTAGTTACACTGATAATAAAACAACCTTTTTACAAATGGCACAAGATACATGAGCTCTCATGTGTCTGCCTTTTAATAGCACCGAATTTTTGCGTTTCCTACCTTTATTCTGTAGTCCTTCTTTCATTTTTAATTGGGCACTTTTAAAACCTACAAGTTATTAAAAATAGTCTAATATAACTTAATTTTTCTTTTGAAGCATTCTGGAAAAGGAGTTATTAATGCAGCTAAGCATTCTTAATTATGGAGTTTAAAAAAAGAAGCAAATTACAAAAGTGTGGGTTTATGTAATTTTGTTTAATTCTGAATAACAAGTTTTGGGACTGAAAAAATGAAACCTGGATATCTGACATTACTTTCCAAGTTGTTTTTGAGCACCTAAAGAAATATCTTGACTTTCAAATGCCCTAGTCCCAGTGACTTTGGTTGGATTTAGATGTTTGTAGGTATTTGGGTCACTTAAAACACAGGTAACGACATTAGGATGGCTACTAAGCAGTTGAGAGTTCAAGTGTACCCATTTGGGGAGGAGGGAGGATTTTGTGCAAAATTCATAGCCATTAAAGGGGTATTTATTTATTTTTTCCCTTTTCCAATTTTTTCTGTCTTAGAATACTTAGATCTTCTTGGCACAGTAGTGCAGAATGAGTTTGATGAGAAAAGGTAATGGTTGTAGTAAGAACCTTTTCATATTTTTATTGATGTAATTTGTGCTGTTACAGGGATTTAACCAGTAAAATCTTCTGTATTGTTTAGTTTGCAGAAATAATATCAGATTCTGGAACGATGGTGCATATGCTACAAAGTGGAATTTTAAATTGTAAAATGGAGTTGCAGGGCCACTGTTAGAAGTAAATTCCTGCTTCAAATGAAAAGCAAAAGAATTTAGAGTGAGGACTGCTGCAGAGCTGACAAAACAGAAGTTGCATTTAATTATCAAATATTTATGGAATTTACTGGAAAGTGAAAATCTGAATCATCGTGCTTGGGAAAAACAGGATGTAATGTTTGAGTCTTCCAGAAAATACAAGATGCAACAGCACACTTTAATATTAGGTTTCACTGTAAAAGACATAATCCAACACTTTTGCTCCTGTTATCTATAAGCTTTAATTTTAGACTGTTGTCTCTTTTCCACTGATGATTACAGCTAGGAAAAGAAGTCTTGTAGCACTTGTTAAAAGTGTTTTCCCAGGATGAATACCAGGGAAATGACTATTCATGACTGAAACACAGGACTAAATAATATTCTTTTTACCACCTGAAAAATGGGCTACACTAGCACCCTTTGCTGTAGGAAGCAGCAAGTTTGGCTTGCAGTTGGCTCTCTGCACGCACATTGCTCCAACAGAGGAATGGGCTGGGTCTGCTATTCAAGCTGCTAGGTCAGCTGAGGGCATAGCACCTAAACTCTGCCCTGTCTGCAGTAGGGAAATCTGGCTTTGTGTCCTGTCTGTGCTCCGTTGTGATAAATCACCACGCGGGTCAACCATAAGGGTGAGCTTATGGTCCCTCAGATCTTGGGGGTGTGGTTGGGTTGAGTGACAGCCTACTTAGTAATATGTCAATTTTTCATCCCAGGAAAGCGTTGGAGCAGGTGTAATTTCTTACTCCAGCTCTCTCTCCGGATACTTGCCCATGGTTGCCACAGAGTATGTTTTCTGTGTTCATTAAAACCTATTGATCTCAGGAAAGTTTGTGGGATTGATTTTAACTCTGTGCTTTTCAGGGAATTAGTAGTATTTTTAACAATAACACTCTCCTAATGCGTTCCCAAGAGAAAGTGATGTATTGAGAAAATACAGAGGCCATACACACCACATGCAGCCCTGACCCAGTGCCTGAGGTTGCCTTGCTCAGGGAAGTGCTGCGTGTTCCTGTTGTCCCCTGTGATGCTGGGAGCTGTGTTCAGGAAGGGTCCGGTGGCATGTTGTGCTCACTGTGTGGGAGGTATTTGGGGAGCAGAAGGCAACAGCTGAGGCTACCAAGTTGACTTGCACTTGTCTTCCCAGCCTGCAGAGGAGTAGGGCCGTGGTGCTACTCTGATCACACCAGCCACTGGCCGGGTTAACAGTGACTCTTTGTGATTTAGGTTCAATATAAGGAAGAAATTATTTACTTTGAGGGTGGTGAAGCACTGGAACAGGTTGCCCAGAGGAGTTGCGAATTCTCCCTCCCTGGAAATGTTCAAGTCTAGATTGGAGGGGTCTTTAAGCAACTCGATCTAGTAGAAAATGGACCTGCCCATGACAGAGGGAAGGTTTAGATTAGATGTTAGGAAGAATTTCTTTACTGAAAGAGTGGTTAGATATTGGAATAGGCTGCCCAGGGAGGTGGTGGAGTCACCATCCCTGGAGGTTTTTAAGAAGAGGATAGATGTGTTTCTTCAGGGGATGATTTAGGGATAAGAGTAGTGTAGGGCTATCGGTTGGACTAGATGATCTTGAGGGTCCTTTCCAACCATAATGATTCTGTGATTCTGTGATCTTTAAGGTCCCTTCCAATCCAAACTATTCTATGATTCTGTGTTTTGCCATAGTAGTAGTTCTTGGATGGCATTATAGGCACCAAAGAAGTCACAAATACTTTTTGTATCATCTTGTATTGCCAGTGGTTTGACTCATGATACCTCCATCACACCTGTATGCCTCCCATTGCTGTTTTGTGTTGACTTCTATCTGTTGACACAGACAGTGATGGAAGTTAGAATTAAATGGTAACCCCCTGAACTGCTCAGAGTGTGGAGGTATGTAGCTTTGAAAGGTGTTCAGTGACTTCAGCTGAAGTATTGGTTCGTTTGCCTACAAGCAAGTAGCAGTTATTATGGAGGAAGCCAAGCTTTGCACAGCTATGTATAGTTTAAGTCTTAGTGACAATCATTTAAGGTTACTGGGGAAAAGAATCCTCATGTGTGTTGCGGGGGAGATGGCAGCACTATTGTGATTACTTCCACGTATTATAAGAAACCATTAAGGAGAAAAGGTGTGATTTGACATGTCGCTTTTCCCCTGCACGTTAAAGGTTTATCCGCTCTGCAGCTGAGATCTGTGTACAGCTATCACCTTTTGTAGTAATTTCTAATGATGGATATTAATTTCTTTTTTGTTAGAGATCCAGTGATACAAAGAAGTGAGGGCTGCTTCTTAACACTATGCTGAAGTGTGCTTGAGGACTAACATGTTGTAGCAGGGATTTAAGGCAGCATCTATTGCTCAGAGGCCTGAGTGCACCCTGGTGTGAGACAGCCCCCCTCTTCCACCATGCTTCTCCCCCATCACCCTCTGCCTTATTTGAGCAACTAAGCCGGAAATGCAAAGCTGAAAGTCAGTTTCATATATCTTGTAGGATTGAGCTGGAATACTTTCAGTGTATTACTTCTATTTCATTGTACAGAAAGACAGGTTTAGTCTTTACTAAATAAGTTTTGGGTATGTCTATATGTCTATACCAGTAATACAGTAATTTGATATATACAGAAATGTAAACGTGTATTCCAATCGGTTTATATTCCAACTGATAATAATATCTGCTGTAATTTCTGTAGATATGCTTACCAAAAGAACATGTAATAACATTTCTGTTTGATCTGCTTTTCTCAGATGAAATGCAGCTCCTTGTGTGAAGTGGCCACCAGGTGTCATCAGAATGCTTTTATTTTTATTAATTTCACCTTTTCTTTAGAAGCATATGTACACTTTGTATTCTTCTCTGGAATGTTTGTCAACCTACCACACAAATAATCCTAAATCCTTACGTTTCTATTCAGCCAAAAACTCCTGCAACTCTTTGCAGCAGAGATAGGAATAGGCAGCTGACAAGAGGAGAACAGGATGCACAACAGTGAGAAGCATGTGCATTTTTACACAGATTACTACATGCATAGTTTGCCTCAGTAATTTAAAAGATGGCTACGCAGTAAGCTAAATCATGTGGGCCTGATTTACCTTAGTCAAATGTCATTGAAGACCTACAGGCAAAATGATTAGTCAGAAAATACAGTATTTAAAAGATGTTAAATTTTGCTTTCTACTTTCTGCCATCTTCCCTCCTTAATGCCTTTTCTACAGTTTTGATGTCTTCACACTGAATGTGTTTGTTGGGGTTTATTTATTTATTTTATTTCTGTGAATTTTTGGCATATTTGTGTTAATTGTGGATAACATACATTCAAGCTTATCAGCCTACCTTTAATTTAAATTTGTATTGGTTAAGTTCTTTTATGTTCACTTAGCTACGGGTCAGTGAATAGCAGGATAATAAATATCTGAAAAATGCTCAAAATTTTTTTTTTTTTTTTTTTTGGTTGTATGAAAAAATGAAGAGAATGTTTCAGTGCAAAAAAAAATCAATTTTTTTCACCATTCTTGCCTGCAAGAAAAAAACCATTTTTTTTCTTGTTTGTACTTCCCTTCTGCATCTTTGTTCAAGTTAAGCAAGAAATGTGTTCTTAGTTCTCAGCCAGCAGAGAGCTGGCGATTTGTGTTGGCCTTCTTACTTGTGCTAATGCTACTACCTCCTCCAGCCTGCTCAAGCTGTGTTAGAAGACAAATGTGTCCTCAGCTGTGATGATGAAGGCCTCTTGTTGCCATCATTTTTTGTCTTTTACATTTAATTCTGAACAAAGGTTGATGGAAATATAGTAAAACTTGTATTAAACACCAGAATAGGCACCTAGGAAATACATGCTTGTTGTATTTTGCAAGAGAACAGAGTCAGGGCTTCTAGGACCAGGTTTCTAGAGTAGAATTTCCAAGAGATGGTTGTCAATTAATAGCAATTTCAATATACTTTTATCTCTTACTGCCAATGTGCAAGACACAGTTAAGACTTCTGAACAATTTTTTCAGGTGTCAGTGATCGTTCTTGTGTCTTTGTTCTGATGAATTCCAGTGTGGTCCACTGTCTTGTAAGAGAGTAATACTGCCAGTGGTAGAAAAGAGATTCAAATTACATTTACATTTTGCTTCTCTCAAGTTTTTATGGGTGAAGTTGGTGGGAATTGCATCATGCATGAAACAATGTCATTCTGAGAATTTCCACAAATTATTATTATAAAATATTCCACATCACTGTATGTGAAAAATGAACCTTTCCTTCCTGGAATTTTCTTTCATGGACCTGATGAACTCACTAAAGTGTTCTGAGAATACTTAAACAGTGCTTTTCCTTCATAAGTGAATGAAATGAAATGAAACGAATATGATCTTTCTTGGAGCCTCAGAAATTTCTGTTGAATATTTTTACTGCTGTCGTTACATGTATACCTCACTCTGGAAATAGTAAAAAATCTTTGAATTTAAGATTCAAAATAAAGGAAAGAATGAGCATAAGGCTGAGGTGCTTAATGCATTCTTTGCCTCAGTCTTTAATAGTAAGGCTGTTGTTTCAAAGGATATTCATTCCCCTAATCTGGGGAATATGGTCAGGGAAAGGTGTGACTCCCCCCTAGTCCAAGAGGAGATGGTCAGTGACCTGCTGCATCACCTGGATGAGCACAAATCCATGGGGCCAGACGGGCTGCACCCAAGGGTTCTGAAAGAGCTGGCGGAGGTGCTCACTGAGCCACTTTGCATCATTTTTCAAAAGTCCTGGCTGACTAGGGAGGTACCGGCAGACTGGAAATCAGCCAATGTTACCCCCATATATAAGAAGGGAAGGAAGGATGATCCCGGAAATTACAGGCCTGTCAGTCTGACTTCTGTGCCAGGAAAGCTGATGGAGCAGATCATCCTGAGTACGCTTCTGCAGCACTTGCAGAGCGGCCAGGGGATCGGGTCCACTCAGCATGGCTTCATGAAAGGCAGGTCCTGTATGACTAACCTGATCTCCTTCTATGATGGGGTAACCCGCTTATTAGATGAAGGAAGGGCTGTGGATGTTGTCTACCTTGACTTTAGCAAGGCGTTTGACACAGTCTCCCACAGCATTCTCCTTGAGAAGCTGGCTGCTTGTCGTTTGGATGAGCACACACTTGGCCGGATCAAAAACTGGTTGGATGGCCAAGTCCAGAGGGTTGTGCTCAATGGAGTCAAGTCTGGTTGGCGGCCGGTCACGAGTGGTGTCCCTCAGGGGTCAGTGTTGGGGCCTCTCCTGTTCAACATCTTTATTGATGACTTGGATGAGGGGATAGAGTGCACCCTTAGTAAGTTTGCAGATGACACTAAGCTGGGTGGGAGTGTCGATCTGCTTGAGGGTAGGCAGGCTCTGCAGAGGGACCTAGATAGGCTGGATAGATGGGCAGAGACCAATGGGATGAGTTTTAATAAGGCTAAATGTAAAGTCCTGCATTTTGGGCGTAACAACCCCCAGCAGCGCTACAGGCTCGGGAAGGTGTGGCTGGAGAGCTCCCCAGCAGAGAAGGACCTGGGGGTGCTGATTGACGGCCGGCTGAACATGAGTCAGCAGTGTGCCCAGGTGGCTAAGAAGGCCAATGGCATCCTGGCTTGCATCAGGAATAGTGTGACCAGTAGGAGCAGGGAGGTGATCTTGCCACTGTACACGGCACTGGTGAGGCCACACCTCGAGTACTGTGTGCAGTTTTGGGCACCGCAGTTTAGGAAGGACATTGAGCTACTAGAGAGGGTGCAGAGAAGGGCAACTAAGCTAGTCAAGGGTCTGGAAAACAGGCCTTATGAGGAGAGGCTTAGGGAGCTGGGGTTGTTTAGCCTGGAGAAGAGGAGGCTGAGGGGAGACCTTATCGCTCTCTTCAGCTACTTGAAAGGCCATTCTAGGGAGGCGGGTGTTGGCCTCTTCTCCCTTATGACTAGTGACAGGACTAGAGGGAATGGGCTTAAGCTGAGCCAGGGTAGGTTTAGATTAGATATTAGGAAGAATTTCTTTACTGAAAGAGTGGTTAGATATTGGAATAGGCTGCCCAGGGAGGGGGTGGAGTCACCATCCCTGGAGGTTTTTAAGAAGAGGCTAGATGTGTTTCTTCAGGGGATGATTTAGGGGTAAGAGTAGTGTAGGGCTATGGGTTGGACTAAATGATCTTGGGGGTCCTTTCCAACCGTAATGATTCTGTGATTCTGTGATTCTGTGTGTGACCTTATTAAATTTTCAAAAATCAAAAACTCTGGGGACTAATCAGCAGTTTCAATTGCAAGAAAATGAAGGTAATGGATGCAGATAACTTGCTGGGTTTGGCAATATGCAAGTGATGACTATTAGTGGGCTTTTTATTTGGTTACTTTAACTATTGTAGATACATCCACATGGAAATTTCAGAGTCTTTAGTCTTTGAAAGCCTGTAGCTTATTTGGAAGTGGAGATTCTGATGCCCCAGGAAAATTAATGGCTTTACATGAAGAACAGGTTCACAATGCAAAGCTCAAAGTTCCAGCATTCTTGAGCTGCAGTAATGGATAGCACCAAGTACTCCCTAAAATAAAGGTGGTGTTTGTTCCATTTGAACCAATAACCGTCTCATCTTCTGTATTGCATTATTAAGGAGACTCTTATCTTGGATTAGTCTCTCTGAAGAAAGCGAAGTAACTTTGTAAGGCTGTAAGACAGACCTGTGATTTGATTTAAGGAGGATGTTATACCCTTGAAAAAGGGAAGATGTTTATTTGACACAAAGCTTGTATGTTGAGATGAGTTATTTACATTAATTGTCTGAAAAGGGGAAATTTTTACTGGGGGAAAAAAAAACCCCAAACTCCCATTTTCCATATGTCACATCCTGTACAAACACTGCAGATTTGGTGTTGAATACTTGGAGACAATAATAGTCTGACTGAGAAATGCCTTCGGAATCCTAATGCCAGGATTAGAATAAAAAATAAAGAGCAAGGTGGAATTTAATACTTGTAAATATGCTTCTGGATTCTTCTGTAGACATCCCTACCCCTTCCCTTAAAGAGCTTCCATATGATCAAAAAGAGAAGTAAATATTGTATTGAGCATCAAGGTAAAGAAATTTGCAGTTCATTACAGGTTTATGGATCATCACTAAATTGCTTGTCCTTTTGGTCTTAATTTAAGATTACTGCTTTCTAAGTTTCATCTGAGGATTAGGGCAGTGCATGTTTTTCAAAAAGTTTTGACTGTACTATCTCCTTTTGGCATAGAGGGATTATATACTATTTTTTGGATCAGAGGAAAAAGCATTGAGAAACCACTCAACTAAAATGTCCTGTATTTCCATCAAAGAAAAGATCTTCTGTCTGCAAATGACTGATGCTTTTGTGTAGAACTGTAGCAATACTGTATCAATATACAAAAAAGCTTTGCAGAAAGAATACAAAAATCTGTGTTGTTATTCTGGTAAAAAATGGTGTCAGCAGCTGAAGAAGTGGTATTTTTCTTATTTTTTGTATTAATTTTCTTCTTGATAAGCAGTGAGATTGTGCTGAATTGTAACTGTGGGTTATCTTTTAAATTCGATTAAGCATTGAAACAAAACCTCAATGATTCTGACCATTTGGAAATCCCAATACATGAAAGAGGAGAATCTTAGGTAAATTGGTTTCTGTGACACTGCCAAAGTATTGTGTATTTTGAATTCGTAATTTAAAAGTGTATGTCTGTCCTCATATATTCTGTAAAGGTTTGGATATTTGGCCTGTGCAGATGTAACATACATAACAAAACATTTTACTTTTGAAGATTTTAAAAACATGTTTTACTTCTTTTGGCTACTTGGAAAATTATTGAAGAACAACACTATGTTAAAGACAGCTCCTATTTCAGTAGGATTACTGAACTTAGCCTTTTCTGTGCAAAAATGTGGAGGTCACAACAGGTTTCTTTCCAAAACTCAGGAACAGCAGTGTGCTGCAAAGAACCTTAAAACGTGTTAGGTAATGTATGACTGTCTCCATGCAGAAGAATTTGTTAACCTGAAGCTAATATGGCAAATTAATTTTTGGTCATATCCTTTAAGAATCTGTTCAGCTTTACTTGATTTATATGAACATTAACAAAAGATTTATGTTACAAAAAGGCAACCCACTTTTGAGTTAGAACAGCTTCGTTTTGAACATCAAATATGATGTTAAGAGAGTGCTGTTTGACAGAACGAGGTTTTAAAGAATAGAAATACTGAAGATTTGACTGTTGTCTGCCTGGCTTGGGTTTGATCCTGTGCTCTTGTGTTCTGCTGTGTAGTGCTTGGCAATATCATCAGTACAGTTTTAGAACCTATATGAATCCTTTCTGGTTTATTTATGCAATACATTAAGTGGCTTTGTATTGTTGCACTTCAGATATTTATTACTTGTAAAAAGGTATCATAATCTTTAAAAGGCAAAAGGAAGAGCACAAGTACTTGCATCTTGCATCGTTTTTAGTCTTGTTGGTCCATGAATAAGGTAGTTCAAGAGCTGTTCTCCCCCTTCTGCTGTGTGAGTTTGCCAGCTTTATACTGATATCAGAAAGTTTGTGTAAGTCACACTAAGAAGTAGGAGTTAGGCTTAAGCATGTACTTAAGCTGCCATGGCTGCAGAAGGTTACTTGTTGCATCTACAATTTTTTTTTGTTACCAGTTGATTTAATCAAATTTCAGATGCTGATTCTTTGCTCCTGATAATGATCCCTGTGTCAGACTAAGGTTTGACATAAGGTTAATTTTGCAAAAAGAAACCCATTTCACCTTATGTATCATGAGGTCACTGGGACTTTACAGACTCCAGGTGCTGTTGATGCCTTCTTTGATGCATTGGTTGCTGCATTAATACCAACTGTAGGCTAGCCCTTAATTAGTGTAGTGGGTTTGATGAGAGCAAAGGTGAATTGGCTTATGGAGGCTGAGGATTAGGACCACCCAGATTTGTGACTAATTTGTTGCTTTGCCATTGTCCTCCTATCCTGTGGCAAATCTGAGAAGGGGGCTTTCAGGAGAGAAGTTTACAGCAAAGGAAACACTATAGGGTTCTTTTGCCTGGAGGAAGCTTATAGTGTGCTGAATACATCCTACAAATAGTGATAGTCATTTGTGCAATAAATCCATGCAGGAAGCTGAGAACAGTGGTCAGCTCACAGCTTCCTTTGGAGGTGAGGCGCTACTCTCCCATCAAGGAAGCTGAGGCATGTGCTACTGAAATTGGATTAGAGACTTAGCTGTGTTATCTGAGCAAACATCATAGTGAGGAGAGACAGAGGCATGGTTCAGTGTTGTGATCTAGATCTTGTCTGAGATGTGAACTGACCACGGCTCAGAAAAATGCTGACCATAATTGCAGCAAAAAGTAGTGACAGTAGCTCAGATGATGTGCTCTTGTCCTAAAGGCAACTTTAAGAGTCAACTAAAAGAAACTGAAGGCAATTAAATCCCTTCAGTTAATTAATATAGGGGTAATTTTAGAGAAAAAACAGCAACTACCTCAGAGTTGTTTTTTATAGAGAATTCTTTCTGGATTATGGTTCCATACAGGTCCATACTTCCTTGTGTTTATATTTTGACACAGTTTATAGGGAGGTGATACAGAGGCAAATCTAACTCTGGGAAGGGTGTACAGGGGTGATTATCTTCTTGAAAACTCAGATGTGAGGTAGAGATAAAACTGGTAAAGGCGTATCATTAATTCTTGCTACACCTGACTTGTATTGTGCAACTGAGGTGCTGCTGTCTTGATAATACTTGTTATTAGTTGTGGGGATAGATGTGAGGCTGTTGACTTCATTAGGAGTACTGCCTGTGAATGAAGTGGGGTGTATCCCTGATCTGAGTACTAGCGTTTTATCACGAAATGAAGGCAGAGAGGAGTGTCTCAATTTGCTGTTGGAGAACTAGAGGAATTAGACAAGATGACTGGGGCATAAGGCTTCTTTGCGTATTTGTATAACACGTGTCTATTTTGATTTCATACTGGAATTCTTGGCAGCACCTATGAGATTAATATTTTGAATTTTTCACTTGCCTAGTAGGTAGTTGTAGTTGTGACTACAAACACTTTACAAAGATAAAATAAGGGAAATAGATTATTTTTCCTTCCCTAAGCACTTGGAAAAAAAATCCTTAATTGATGCATTACACTTGAATTGAAGACGAGGTTGGACAGCAGAACTGGGATTGCTATCTGAGATTTTTGGTAAAGCACAGAGTAAGATGAACTTCTACTGCAGAGTTAGAAACCAAATGCTGAGAAGTAAAGCTAGGTCTGCAGATGCTGTATGCAAATAACCAGCCATCCTTTATAGCTGTGCAGGTAGCTGACGAAGATGAGCTGAATCTGCACGGGTGTGGCAGAAAAGACATGTTCTGAGGCTGCCTATGCAGCTTGTGACAGCTGGAAAGAATCCACCTCCAGTAATCACTGTATCTTTGGCTGAAAGTGGCTTGTGATTTCTGTCAGAGGTTGGTCTAGGTGTGACAGTGCTTTAAGGTTTAAATCAAATTATAAGATGGCTATAAATGTGCATGAAGCATGCCAGAAGGGTGTATGGTGTGGAGCCACCAGTCCCTTAATTAATATGTCTTGAATGTATGAATTTTTGTCAATGGAGAAACCCCAAATTATCCCAATACCACCTTTGATACTGGAAATTTCCAGGACAGGTAGGTATTGGTTCACTGCTGGACAGATTCTCTGATAAATCAGATGGTCTGAGATTAAAGTACCCTATAAAGAAGATGGAGAATTGATTTGGAATTGTAAATTGTCTTGTACAACAAAGGAAGGCTCTGCTGTTCTCCCCCAGGCCATGCAAGGGGAGAGATGGCAAGTTCCAGTGGTGGGCTGGGACCCTGCTGTGGAGGTGCATGCAGAACACATGGCTGCTGTCTGCAGACAGTTAAGGATGGACTTATGGCACTCATCACTGAAGTAATTTCTTGATGTTTCCCAAGTTATAGAAGTAAAGCTGTACTTCAGTTAAACAACATAATTTTAATCTGTTCTTATTTCTGTGTCCCAAACAGTGCTCATAAAGCTTTCCAGTGTAAGCTTGCACCTGAAAGGCTTCATCCTCCTCTGCTATTAATTGCTGTAGTGTTTTGAAGATACAGTATGCTGACTTATATTAGCTGAGAATATATGCCTGATGGTTTTATTTCTGACTAATTGTGATAGTTTCTGTCATGGTTTAGGGAACAAAGAAAAAATGCTAGTGTATAACAATCAGAAAACCACAGTTAGAGAAGCAATATCTGAATTCTCTGAAGGGCTACTGTGATCTAGAGGTGGTTCTTCTCCCATTATTTAGGTATAGCTAGCTCAGTGTAAGTTTGGTCAGTACTTTAGCTCAATGGGAGACCTGCAGTTGAATCAACTCTTCAGTGCAGACAGCTGATGTGCATGGAATTCCTTGTAGGCCTTCCATAATCTTATTAAGCAGAGAAGCATTTTTTTACCTATTAACTTCCATAAGTAATAAATCCAACTGGTTTGAGTATATTTCCCCAGTTTAATATTTTCTTACTTCGTCCTCATAATTAAGCTTTTTTTTTTTTTTTAGCATGTACTTGAATAGGTTTTTTTCTACCCCGCATTGTCTGTGTCAACATTGCAATTACTTAATCTTGTCAGAATGTACTGACAGTTGTGGTCATGGCCTCATTCAGGGAGTAACTGAACAAAAAACTGGATACTGGATCTGCAGCAAATTGATGTTTAAATCATAGTGTAAAGAACATAGATAAATATTTAGTATTTAATCTTCTGTTAAAATGAAATGCATTTTCAATTCTCAATTGCTTCATATCAAAATGAAAAGGTAATAAATGTCAAGACTTGATTTCCCACCATCATCCCTCTTATTAACTGTGTTGCTAGGATCAGTTTTCTAATGGTGACAACTTTTTGGGAACAGGAAGGTCACACTGGGCAGTTGAGCAAAAGCTTTTGGTAACTGGATTTGAATGGTTAGAGTTTGTGCTGCTGTTCAAAGATGCTGCTCTTCTCTGCTTTGCTATTTCATTATTTCCCCTTCTTCTCTTTTCCCCTACCCCATCTAGTTGGGAAATTAAGTTTTAGGGGGTATTTTAGGAGTGATGGGGAACTATGTTTGTGGCATATCCCCTTAGAACATTTCCTGTCCGGTTCTCTGAAAGCTGTTAGTGTTTCCTGTGCTAAATATGCTTCCAGAAACAAATGCTAGGCTTGCCTGCCCAAGTTTAAACATGTAGTAAATGACTTACGACACAAAAACTATTGAAGCTAGGGCTTACTCGCATGGTGCTCATCATAGCAAAAGCTCTGTAACCAAGAGCCTGCAAGTTGGTTTGATTTTTAGATGTCCTAAGTTTAGAGAATGTGCTGAAAATGTAACCTCCTATCTTTTATTTTGGTTGTTTTCCTGCCATGATCTTTATTTGCTATATGGGGTTTTTTTGACTTGACTCTTTTAACTTTTGGTTGCACATGAAAGACTAATAATAACACTTTTGTTTTGTAGGTACTAAGTCAAATGATCTACAATCAATAATATCAATGTTAAGAATGGATGGGGAGGAAAATAAGAAGGGAGATGATGTTGATGAACATTTACAAACTGTCTCGACAGAAGAATCCCAGAGAAATACATCAGGAGAAGATGCTGAATGTGACTCTTTGTCTCAGCAGGGAGCAAGGCTTATATCAGATGAAATGTTCAGAGACCTTAAGAAAAGAAAAGAGAATGGCACAAACAAAAGGACACTGTCAGGTTCACCAAACCTGGATGTTGTTGAAGCAGACAAAGCTGAAAATATCTCCAGAAAAAGAAAGCGTATTTCTGCAGAAGACATGAAAGATAGCGAAAGGAAATTGCACAAAGTCATAGCTGGAGAAACAGGTAGTATGGTAGTTGGAGCTGTAAGGGAGGAAGGAGTCACCAGTTGTCTCGGTGATGACATATTTAGTTCAAATTTCCTGTGCCTACATTGTGATTTCAAATGTGCTGATGGTGCCATACTGAAAATTCACGAGGAAAATAAACATTCACAAGAGGTGCCAGCTGCTGTTCCTGATAATTTATCTTCTTCAGAAGAAATCCGTGTTGGCTATGCAGTTGGAAACATAGACGAAGATCTTAAAAGCAAAATGAGTGATAACAGTTTGCCTTCCTGCTCTGATATGGAAAAACATAAACGAGAAAGCCCCTCTAAACAATCCAAAGAGCAAACATGCTCTTACTGTAGTTGCACAGCTGAATGTAGTTCAACATTGCATACATGTGTTAAGCAAGATCATGAGAAATCCAAGGTATTTTGTTGTGATCTTTGTGGTTTTCAGAGTGCTGAGGAAAATCTCCTAAATTCTCATCTCCTTGGCAAGACACACCTTCGACGCCAAAATCTTGCTGCACGGGGGGGATTTGTACAGATATTGACAAAAAAATCCTTTAAAAACCAACAATCTACTGTAACCAAAGAGAAGAATGTTAGAGCAAAACCTGGAACCTGTAAATTAAGGGCAAGAACTGCTGATGCAGAAGAACTGAATGTTTGCAATGCGCTGAAAGGCTCAGAAGTAAGCTTGTCAAAAGAAAATGATGGCACTAAAATTGTTAAAGGGATACCATCTTCAAATATTCCCACTGAAAACACAGATACTACAATAGAAGAAACACTGCTTTTCTCTGGTGTAGAAGGAAATCATGAAGTTCATACTGAAAAACTAGAAATACCAGGACCCTCAGAAAATATCTTGCAGCAAACAGAACTTCCTCCAACTACCAAAAAGCTAGCTAGCAGTTTAAGCATGACAAGGAGATTTGATAGACTGAAACGTAAAAGAAACATTGTCCTGTTAAGGTCTTCATTTGGGCAGAGCAGGTCTTTTAGATTAAAAAGGCAAGTTAAAAGAAGGTACAATTTTTTGGGTAATAGTAAAAGAGGAAAGTCTGAAACTCAGAGAGTATACATGAAGCGTATCTGCAGCACACAGCTTAAACATGGTGATTCAAACCCTATGTCTCATACAGAATTAGAAACAGATGCTAAAAGTAATACTACTTCAGAAACTCAAGATATTACTGAAGATGAGCCAAATACTCTTTCTTCCAGCATTACAGATACTAAAGATTCTGACAAACTTACTGCTGATCTTGCTGTTCCTCATACTTGCGTTGATTGTGGTCACATTTTTCAGGACAAAAGAAGTTTGGAAATCCATGTTGCAAAGCTTCATATGAAAAGGGTTCAGTTTGATTGTCAGATGTGTAATTATTCCTCTGGAGTCAGGGAAGATGTGAACCGACACTGTGAGGACAGTAAACACCACATGGGTGGTTGTAGCTTTAATTGTCAACTCTGTTCATTTACCAGCTTGAATGCAAACAGCTTTCAAAGCCATATGAGTGAAGCACATAATATGTCTCATAGTTGTCCAACTTGCATTCATTTTTTTCAAACGGAGGAGGAGCTGGTAAATCATCAAAAAAATGAAAAGCATGATGGTTCATTATTTCAGCAAGCTGCTCCACTGAGTAACAGTGGTGAGACCTTGCAAGGGGTAATTTATGCTGACTCAGTATCAAACAATAGCCAAAATCTTGCAAAGGAAATGGAAGTATCAATGAAAGCAAAACCTCCAGAATCTTCCTTCATAAATCATAGAAATGAACTAAAGCATTCAGTTCTGAATAAAACCCAATTTCAATGTAAAAAGTGTTTTTATAAGACAAGATCTTCCACGGTTCTTACAAGGCACATAAAACTTCGACATGCACAGGAGTATCACTTCCTTTGCAAGGCATGTAATCTCTACTCACTGAGTAAGGAAGGAATGGAGAAGCATATCAAAAGAAGCAAACACCTTGAAAATGCTAGGAAAAATAACATTGGACTACGTTTTGAAGACTGTATTGAAAAGGTTTGTGTTGGTGTTGGTGGCATTAAAACATTGGTGGATCCTTCCATTTCTGGGAGTGACAATACAGAATCAGATAAAGAAATTATATATGTTTCATCCTCTTCTGTGGAAAACATATCAAGAAATAAGGAGTTCATTCCACTTGATCAAAGGATTGGTGAAAATGAATTGTTTTCAGCTAATGCTCCCAAACGAGAGAAACCCAAAGGTACTATTTCTAGGACATGTACCCATTGTGGTCTTTTGGCCTCCAGTGTTACAAATTTGACTGTCCACATCAGGCGAAAGCACAGTCATCAGTACAGCTATTTGTGTAAGGTTTGCAATTATTACACTGTAACCAAAGGAGATATGGAACGCCATTGTGCAACCAAAAAACACAAAAGTCGTGTTGAAATAGAAGGACATGGAAAACAGAATTCAGAGATCATCATTAGCCCTGAAGGAGGTAATTTTGAATCAATGAGCAAGAAGGTTAACAGCTCCATGACTGCCTTGTGTGAACATGTTGAGGATGGTAGCCAGTCATCCGATCTGGAAAATTCTGGTTTAGTCAGTCAGGAAGTTGAGCAGGGAGATGCTGAACTAAAAGTTGAAAATGCCAGTAGACTGTCAGATTTAGGGCATACAAACAATCCATTAAATACAAACCAAAATGTATTTCTGGAACCAGCAAAGGTTACTCAAGATGGTGAACCATGCTTCCAGAGAAAAGCAGTGGGTGCAAACGACAACAGATGCGTACACTGCAGCTTTGTTGCTCATTCTTCTTCTTCTTTAGAGCTGCATGTGAAGCGAAAACATACAAAACAATTTGAATACTATTGCATGGCTTGTGACTACTATGCTGTTACTCGCAGAGAGATGATAAGGCATGCAGCAACAGAGAAGCATAAAATTAGAAGAGAATCTTACGTTTGTTCTTCTTCTGGTGAGGAAGCAAACACAGAAAATGTTACCAAAGAAGGAAGTGCTTTCTCTCAAGAGGAGCACCATCACAGTGCAGGAGAGTTGAAAACTGATTTAGGTGAAACAAAATGCACCAATGATGCAGCAGAAGGTGATCATATGAGTAAAAGCTTAACTGACTGTATTGTCTTTGATGAAAATGCATCTTTAGGAATGCCTAAAGCAGGCAGTTCCCAAAATGCAGTAGAAAGCAAACTTGAAGAGGAGTCTAAAGCTGGGGGAGAAAACATTGTTTGTGAAGGATTCCAGCAAACTCCTCAGCAGTGTAAAGGTGTTGAACTTGACAAAGAAGTATCAGTTAAAGAAACTGGTACTTGTGAATTGCAGACAAGTAGTCATGGTCAGGAGCTACTCAACTCAGATGATGATTGCACTGGAAAAAATCAAAATAGATCAAGCGGCACAAACTTGAGTTCAGGAAAAGGTGAGGGAAGCTTGGAAGCAAACAGAGAAAACCCTGAAGTAGAGTGTAGAAATACAGAGCTTTTAAAAATATCGCTGAAAAAAAATAACTCACTTACGCTAACTGTTGCAGAAACAACTGGTGCAGTAGAGCAGTCAAATTCTGCTGGAAATATTGGAGAAACGGTACAAAATATTCATACTTTAGAAGGTGACAGAAGTTTCAAAGAGGATCCTACTGGGGAGGCAGAAGAAGCCCTTATGGAAGCACAACATGAAGCAGAAGTAACTATAAATAATAGTGTTTGGGAGGCAGATGGCTCAACAGCTGAGGGCATGCAAGAAAGTAGTAATGAGGTTTTAGGAACAGTTATCAGTGCTGATGATAAAGGAAAGGCAACGCAAAATTTTGGCAAGTTTGACTCTTCTATAGTGAGGTTAAAAAGCCATCAAGATGGGGAGGCCACTGACCATTCTGCTGAAGGACAGATATCGGGTGGAGTGAAAGCTAGTGAGCTCATATTGAAAGCAGAGCCTTCACCAAGCGGTGGGAAAAAGAAGAAGTCAGAAGGAATTTCCCTTGGGGAATCGACACGTATTCGCTGCGATGACTGTGGTTTTCTAGCAGATGGTTTGAGCGGACTAAATGTTCACATAGCCATGAAGCATCCTTCAAAAGAAAAACATTTTCATTGTTTACTGTGTGGAAAATCATTTTACACAGAGAGCAACCTTCACCAGCACTTGGCCAGTGCTGGGCACATGCGAAATGAGCAGGCAAGTGTAGAGGAGCTACCCGAAGGAGGTGCTACCTTTAAGTGTGTGAAGTGCACAGAGCCCTTCGATTCAGAGCAGAGCTTGTTTCTCCACATCAAAGAGCAACATGAAGAGCTGTTGCGGGAGGTGAATAAATACATTGTGGAAGACACTGAGCAAATAAACAGGGAGAGGGAAGAGAACCAAGGCAATGTCTGCAAGTATTGTGGAAAGATGTGTAGAAGTAGCAATTCCATGGCCTTCCTAGCTCACATCCGTACCCATACAGGTATGGAAATACTCTCTTTGCAAGTGGTCTCTGTCAAACAGAATGAATTATACTATTGGTCTTTTTCTGCTTGTTAATCGCTTTAACATTTCTTAGGAACTGGCATTCATATCACCCAATGAGCCCCCAAAGACAAAATTACCTAAAGGGCTATGAATGTACAGTGATCAAAGGGCAGCAAATGTAAGCGCAGTCACCCTTCTGCTTTTTGTTTCATACAGAGATTTCCTTTCCTTTAATCTACATTGTAACTATTAATTGGTTCTTAAATTTATATAATGAAGCAGTGGTGCTTTGAGAGAACTATTAACTGTTCTAACTTCCTTTTCCTTGCAGTTGTTTAATATCCAAACTGTTTACTTAATTTCAGTTCAGTTACACTTTCACCATTACATAATTCTTCAGATATACAGCTCATATTACATAATTCCTAAATACATACCAGTAAGAAGGAGGAAGAGGTTTTTGTAGAAGTAAGCTATGGGAATTGGAATTGGTCAGCCTTTTTGGAAGGTAGTGTGTAATGCTGATGTGATGTACAGGGATGTAGCATCTGATTTAGTTTCTGTGCTGATCACACTTCCAATTCATTTTTATGTTTAATTTTAAGTGGAAAATTTAAAAACATTTTTGTGGGAAAAATGCATAAGCTGCAGTTCTAAATTTATGTAAAAATTCACTGTGATGTTTCTATAAACCTGCCATACATTCTTTATTTTAAATAGACAGCTTTTCTAAATCACTGAGCTCTGCTTAGACAAGTGGTGTCTCCATGGTTGAATTTATGAGTGGATTTGAATAATAAATTCACATTTCAATGAACATATTTTCATTAAAACTGTAAGGTTTATTTTACTGTACTTTTAAATAATGGCTTATTATGGAAGCTATAGTTTAAATTCATGCAGTATTTGAAACTTAGTGCATGGTTACAAGGAAGAGAACAAAAAGGTAAGAAAGAAAGAAGCATAAAAGAACAGTAATTCCTGGCACAATCCTAAAACAATCTTGTAAGTTTTTTTATGAAAAGGCAAGGGCGTGACTGGACAACAAAATCTAAAGTTAATCTTGGTGAACACTGACATTGTATTTCAAACCTTTCAAAGTATTTTACTATAACTTCAGTATTTGTGTATGCCAATAACTCACATACTTAATACTTTTAGCATTACTTGTGTCCTGTCAATAATGCAGTTATCTGTATTGCTTCAGCTAATACCCAACTTTGAATGCCGAGTTAAGTCTTTAGAGGGATGCTCGTGTTCACATGGTCAAACAGCTGTATAAGCCCTTAATATGCCCTCGTACAGCAGATAAAACTGAATAAAACTAAGGGGGAGGATGCTAATGGAGCTCTCTTTAGAATTCTTTATGCAACTGTCTGGTCAAGACATGTTGCTTATAATTGATGTGTCCATTACTTGAATTCTCTTGTAATTATAGTCAATAAGTCTTGTAAATGTGTTAAAGCTCACTAAAAGCATACAAATTCAAGAACAGAGTAAGGCTAATAATTTAAAATAATCAATGTAGGCATTTCAGCACTTAATTTCCCTTGTGTGTTGATAGCTGATCATTCTTAATCCATTAAGATTTATTTAGTCGTTTACAATGCAAAATAGGTTTGCACTGGTCACTTGTGCCATTTGAAAATGTCCACCAGGTTAAGTGCAGAATGTAGTCCATTAGTCTTCCTTGACTATATGTATTAATTGCATTTAAAATCAAGTTAATGTGGATGTGAAAGTGAGGTAACTATCAATATATGACAAAGCAACCCTACTTACGTAAGTTACATCATTGATTGTAACATTTAGTAAAAGTTAGTGTACTTTTTAACATCTTATGTGTAGGTCTTACCATGAAGTATATTTTTATTGTGCTTTTGGATGGCACTAAATATTCAAGGCAGCAAAAGAATACATTTCATTTTGTAAGTAATTTTTCGGTGGTGTGTGCGGAGGAAGTATAGAAGGAGTTACAGAATAGAGTTTTCTCTGCCCACTTTTTCTTGGCACCTTTAAATGAAATACTTTTCTTGTGCTTTGCTTATTCACATAAATAGTCATGCGGAGACTTTTATTAATAGTTAAACGGAAAAAGGCATTCTCTTCCAACCTCTACCTTCATATTTGTGATTTCCTTCATGTCTTACAGAGCCTTTTCTTCCAATCTGTATCACAATGGGTGATAAAAAACAATTTTTTTTTTGGTTATTGGGAGTAGTGGCAGAGGGACCAGACCTACTCCCGACTGTATATACAGTTAAAACATTGGCGAGGCAAATTACAGTATTTCTAGCTTCTCATCTGTTCCAGGGTAACACCAAGTACATAATAGGAGCAGAGCTGCACATTTTCCCATTTATTGTTCTGATTTTGTACTTTTAAAAAAACCTGTCTTTAGCATCCATATGTCCATATATATATCTCTATATAGGCATGTATGTGTAACCATATCCAACTCCTTGCCATTCTCTTTTTATTGAGTAATTGATGATAGTTTGGGGAGGGGAAAGGGAAAATTGTAGCAAGATATAACTACTAATGCAAAAAATAATACAAAAATAATATTTCAAAATACTGTTTAGTGTAGGAGATTTTCACATTGCAAATGAAAGGGAAGCTTTGCTAGATAGGAGATAACAAGCAAGTCCATCACATGTTGACAAGTGAAAATGAGGAAGTGTAAAGAATAATAAAAGGAGTAGTAGAGGTGGAAGACTTTTTTGTTTGGAATTGATGAAGGTCCCATAAACTTAATTAACAGTCAACATCTGAGGAAGAATCACCTGCAACCACATCATCTTTGTTTTGTTTTTCCTCAGATTTCTCAGTTAATGGAAGGTTTGCTCAGTGTCAGTGTGGTATCTTGCTTCTCATGTCCTAAACATAGGAGGAAATGGTATGATGATATTTTGCACAGCTCTGCTCATTTTGCAATGGGCCCGAGCTAGGGACACAGCTATACCTGCAGGTGCAGATGATGTTGTCTTTAGCAGGCTTGAAGCTGAGGGAGTGAGTTTTTCATATAGTTTTGGATCTCTGTTGTGTTAATGTAAAATAAGGAATATGAACTCCAGCCTTTCTTGTAAAACAGTAGCATGGTTTGTGTCTGTCTGACCTGAACTCTTAGTCTGTTTTCAGTTTGGTGGAGATTTTTTTCCCAGTTGTCTTCTTAAGAGCCTTATTGTTTACCGCTGCCATCAGAAAATGTACACTTCGTTTCCATGCCCTAACCCCTTTAGTGGGTAAAGTAATTCTGTGGGTTTTGTTTTGTTCTGGGTTGTTTGGGGGTTTTTTCAGTCATTTGGCTGGAAACATGCTATAGTAAAAATATTTTTCTCATGCTTCTATGAACTAAAAGCCATGTGTGAATCCAGTTGTATCACATTTAACATAGCATATAAGAACCACTCAAATTTGTGATAACTGTGACCAAGAAATGGTTAATTGCTTCACCATTATTTCAGATGGCCTTATGGAAAATAAAGATTTTTTTTCCCCATTAGATTATCCCTTAGTCTAATGTCTTCATCTTAAGTATAAAATTTTGAGTTGCTACATCCAAGAACATGCTGGAACAAATTTAGCACCAGCATCCTAAAAGGTAGATGTGCTGCTTTTGTATCAGGTGTTAAGTACTGACTGGAACTTGTCATCATGTGAATTTTCATGGAGTTTAAATGGAGATGTTTACAGATACTCAGCTCTGCATATGAGAAACAGATAAAAAACCCTCAAGGCCTCAGTGGTTTTTGGATAAGAACAGTCAACAGAGTAATACATTTCTGTATTGTCAGCACACTGTGGCTATGATTGGCCTGAACTTGAGTTTTTCACAAAGAAGTCATGTAAATGGAAAACAGCAAAGGTCTTGTATGGAGGCCCTATGGGACACCTTCAGTAACAAAATGGGGAACAAATTTACAATTTAATCAGTAGGAGACAAACTAAGGGAACATAGGATTGAATCCACGTGGTATTTGAATTTTGTGACAAAAAAGAGCAGTACAAACACCAGCACATTTTAAAAAATCCTCTCCAACTGTGGCCTTGATGTTATTAATTGTGCAATTAGTCTTTAAGGTCATAAGTTAAAACATCAACTCTAATACTCTTTTATTTAATGCAAAAGTAGGGTTTTTTTTAAAATTTGTATGGGTCGCTTTGTAGAATGCAGTGTTGATTTGAAACATCACTAAATTTATGATTAATTTACTTTTATCAGAATAATTTAAATAAACCAGGGTTTTTCACTGATGTACAGAATGTGATTGCTGTTACCTTCAGTCTCAACCTGCTTTTGATATTTAGACATATAAAGCTGACTGCATATAACCATTCAGGTGCTAAATATATTTTACATCTACTTCCCAGAGTAGAAATGGAAGTATTAAGAGATCTGGCTTCATTGTCATTGAACTGTGAAATATTCAACCTTGTCTGCCTGTGCTTAGTACTGTTGACTTTTTTATTTCGGTTAGAAGATTAAAATTAAATGCTTCATTTTTCGTCAGCTTTTGGGAATTAAATTGAAATTTAAGACTCAGAATTTTTACTAAGATCCTCAATTTCACCAGTGGATTCTTGGAGGATATTCTGTTTTGAAGGGCAAAGCAAAAAGGTTCATTGATCAAGTATGATATAGTACAACATTTTTCTTATCAGAGCTCTTTATGTATTTTTATTAAAGATCACATATTTCATATTATGCTTAACTGTATTGGAAGAAGTACTTCACAAAACATATACTAAACATATTATGGAGACTCTGTGACCATATTGTACTTACTTTTAACTGCAATTCTTTTGATTTTGATTTATTGATTTAAGGATTTATCAGTCAGAACATTGGAAACTGCTGCAGCATGCTTTGGAATGGTGTTGCTGCTTAGTAACGTGCCCAATTTAACTGTTTTGGTTAAATAAAAAGAAAAAGTTTTCCGGTCCTAGAGAGAGGATCACTGTTAATTGAGATAGACAAATAATTTCACTTTTTACTGAACTGATGTGATCCAAGAAATAGGCTGGTACTTCTTCCTTGGAGAAATAATTTCAGAGTTCTCTGGTCTGCAGTAGACATTTAATATTAAAGTTTGTTCTTGAAATAAATAATAGCCAAAATGTCAATACTTCTGGTTTGCAGAATAATCATAAATTCTCGACCATAAAACAGTCATAAAGGCATAATATTTTATCCACTGTATATTCATACATTGCATGTCATTACTATAGCTAGGTGATGAATCATTTTCTGTGTGTGACAGAACAAATCTGAAATACCAATGCTAATGTGAAATCTATTCAAAGTCGGAGGACTTGTAAAATTACTTTACTTCATATATATTTCCTTAAAAAACAAGTACATTTTGCAGGTTACACTAGTATAAAACCACTTTAAGGCCATTACCTGAGTTTCAGCATGTGGAAATGGAGAAAGGTGTAGAATAACATTTACCATCTTGTTGAAAGGTTATCTACTTACTATATTGTCCTCTCGCTTTACTATTTTGTGGGTTTTTTGTATAAGGACAAAACCCAGTGAATTATTATTAAAAGTTAAGAGCATAGTTTCCATGATCTTGAACTTAAAGAGACTTTAATGAGTAATGTACATACAGTATATACAGTCTGTGTACTGGGAGTTACAAATTTATCTACAAGTTACTTTTTTTGTTAGGCAAGAATCTCAAGAAGGTTAAATGTGGGATAGGCTTTTTAAAGGTTGCTTTTTCCTCAGGATTTTAACCGTGGGTGATATATTATTCTAATTCAGCTCATATCTTATGCTAAATTTTACTTAGGATCAAAGCCATTCAAGTGCAAGATATGCCACTTTGCAACAGCTCAGCTTGGAGATGCCAGAAACCATGTCAAGAGGCACCTTGGGATGAGGGAATACAAGTGTCATGTCTGTGGGTGAGTAAATTGAAACAGTCTCCGCTGTGGTTAACCAGGAGTAGAGTGCAGGATATGCATTGTTTCAGAATTGAAAACTGTGATGTGAGCAAGAGTGGCTAAAATTATGCATGCATATCCTCCTTTCCATTGTTATGGTAAATTCCTTAAATACAGTTATGACATTCTTTTCCCACTTCTAATCCTGCACTGAAGATGAGCAATTTTATGGGCTACAAGGTCAATTTGAACCTGTAATCTGTAAATTGACTAAATTATAGGATGTTCATTCACATTGCCAGGGAGAACTGTAAATTCCATTTAAAGACATAAAAAATATATAATATAGTCTTTACTGTGTGGGGTTTTTTCTTCTACCGTACTGTTATAATTTTAGTACCATTAACAGATTTCTGGACTCCATTAGGGTTTTCATTCTTTATGAAAACAAAACAGAAGACTGATTTTTCAAACAAACACATCTAAAATATTGCAGGCATAAGACTTTAAAAATAAACTGAAGTCTTTTACATATGCTTGTGTTCTTGTTTGTTACCCAAAAAAATCTTGTTTTTCTTTTTAAGTTAATCGTTATTTCCTCAGAAGGATCGTTCATAATGTTTAATTGTCCTTCAAATGTGTTGCATTTAATAGGAGGCATTGAGACTCCTTAATGCAAAACTAATTAATTTAGCAGAAATGTTTAAAAGGTTTTAAAATGCCATGGCATATATGGTACATCATAGGACATTCAAAGTTGGATTTTAATACCCTGGTTCTGATTAAAAATATATTTTAATGTTATTATGCTGGAGAAATTAACTAATATATGCATCATATAAAAACATTTTATTCAAACCTATGTAACCTGCTATAGCAGTCTTATGGCTAATGTGTAGAACAGCACAGGTTCAATTAGATGATGCAGTGCACACATGAATGGTGTGGTGTGATGTTGGGAATAATATTCAGCAGGAGGGGGGGTTTAGCCTTAGTATACCGATCTACTGCAGGACCAAGTGAGTTACACATTTTAAAGGACAAGTGAATCTTCAACTAAAGATGTAGCTGAGTGATTTTCACTGATTCATCTCTCTGTTTTTCAAGTAATTTTGCATGCAGCATTATGAGATACTTTGGATGTTTTTAGTCACTTAAGAAAATTAATTGCTGACTTCTTGAGACAAGAAGTAAAAATGTATGATCCTAGTTCTTAAGTGCACTGAATATCAGTAGTAGAATAACTTGTGCTACTCTTTATTTTGCAGCATATTTAAAATGAACATTTTGCGTGGTAGGCTATTTTATATTGTTTGAAAAATGTTATTTACTATCTCTGCTATATGACTTGCCAAGAATTTGGCATGGAAGATAGTTAACAACTACAGATCCACAGAACTGTTTAGCTAAGGATAAGCTCTGTTCTTTAGAAGTTGTCAACAAACTTGACAGTGATTCTTTATTCAATTCCCTTTTAGCTTAAACTGAAAAATCATCATATTATTTAACTATGTTAACGTGAGAGGAAAAGTAAAAGAAAAAAATCTCAAAATAGCTAATACCATATCTTTTATAAAAAGGGAATTAAAATGATTAGGATTTGACACAGTACCTAATTTTTTCAAAACTTCATTCCTTCACTTCGGGTTTGGAATGTTCTTAGACTCTGTCTCTGAAATTACACAACTCTTGCTTGCTGTTCATGATGGTTATGCAAGAGAGAAAGCAAAATCATGTATGAATGATTTAAACTGTGGACTTGAATGTTAGTCACTTTGCTAAACTGATTGTTTACTCTATGTGGCTGACCTGTCATACCTGGTAGCCAAGCAGATACTCATTTTCTATTTTTGTGTAGTATTATATTGCATTGCAAATTTTCATCAATAACAAGAATCTGTGCTATTTAGTATGGCAAAACAATGAGCTGAAGAAACATATACCACTGTACTCTATGCTCACAAAAATCTGACTTATATACCTGTTTAAATAATCATCACATTTCCCTTACTGTGCACCAAAAATGTATTTTAAGAATTATATATTAACACTGATTACATCAGAAAAGACATTTTTGTACTGTAGCTAACCGTCCTGAAGAACTGATCACGTTTTGAAGGAGGAATGACCAGGGAATTTTGAACCATGGTCCAAATAATGAATATGCCACTCTTAGAGGTGGAAGAAGAGAAGAAAGTGTAAGAGCCTGTGCTGTCTCTGCTATTTTATTGAAAGTATTGGGTAGTGTGTAGGTTACAAAAATAAAGTAGCAACATAAAAATAAAAAAAATTGCTAGGATTGGCTATTGGATTAGTGGCACTATAGAGCATTGGTACATTAACACCACTGACAATGTCAATTCATTATCATTGATGGCTAAATAATCTTAGAAATGCTCAGTGGACCTATTAGTTCCTGAACATAAGCAGCTCATGCTGCATTTCTTCATTAGCTTTAATTGCTATAAATTTTACCTTTTTAAAAATCATGCTTTAAAAGGTGAAGTGATCTTTCAGGAACATTAACTCTGTAATTTTGTCACAAACAGAAGGTCCTGCACTATGTTTTCTTTTCTACAGTAGTTAATATTCTATCCTCTGACTTTTAGATTCATAATAATAAGCCCTCTGCTAGTTGTGAGGATAAATTGTATTTCAAAAGCTTTTGAAACTGCTTGGGCACTTTTTAAAGGTGAAGTGTCAGTGCAACGTCGTGGTGTACTGTGGTCTCAAAATACCTTTTTTTGTTGTTGTCGTTGGACAAAAATTCTCTGGAAATTTTTCTCTTAAAATGAAAAAAGGCAAAAAGCTGTATCTATGGTGTTGTTTTAGGAAGGGTTTGCTGTCTCTGAGAATTTTCCAAATGATCCTATTTACATGATACAAAGTACACAATATATAATTCACTTAGTTGTTGCAAAAGGCAGTAATTTTGCTGTGTTGTTTTATTTTTTTTTAATTGAAGTTCAGGGTTTGTTTTTCTTCAGCTGCACAGCAGAAACTACATGACAGAGAAATTGGACACCGCTAATGTTTTAACATTTGGAATAAACCGTCTGCTACTCATTTCCTTATTGCAGATGTGCCTTAATTGTTTTCTTTTCCATACCCAGGGCTGTAAAACAGATCCTATTATTTCAGAATTAGTATCTACTTTCTCTGGGTAGCAAACTGCTGAATATTTGAATTTAATTTTTGAAAGTCTGACTCTGAAATTGGCGGATACCCTGGGTTAGACGAGCAAATGTTGGTTGCCCAGCATTAAAAATTTTTGTTTCGTTTGCCGGGTGAAATGCAGTGAAAAGGCTTATCATGCACTTTTCAAATTTTATGCCTCAGGTAGAACATGAAAAATGCATTGTTCTGCACTTGAGATTTTGAACAGAATTTATAGGCAACGTTTGATTTAAAAATGCATCTACTGTTCCCTTGCCTTTTTTGTGCCTTTGCTTTCAGAAAGAGAATTTTTAGGGATGTAGTTACATGTTTCAAGCGAGGGTGGCTGCTGCTTTCTTTCTTTCCTCTCCTTTATGACTTCTTAAAAATCTTGCAAGGAAGATAAGATAGGTTTGGATTCTTAGGAAAATTTTTACTATTTAAGACATGCACATAAACATTTTTTGCTACCTTCCTAAATATTGAAAAAACATTTGTAGCAATATCTTTATTGTGTTTATCCCATATATAGTATTCCATATATAGCAGTCCAGTGTTTTAAGGAATAAAAGCAAGAATTTGCATACACAAAGGAGTTTGGATGGGGGTGGAAAAGGTTGGGTTTTCCCCTGTATTTTGCTGAAATAGTTATTTCTTGAGGGGGTTTTGGTTGTCACTGTTGATATTTTTTGCTTTGTTTTGGTTTTTTGGTGGATGGAGGCATTAATCTTTTTGCTCCTCAGTTCTCAATTTTCTTTAAAACTCCTTTTCCCAGTTAGTTCTAGAGATGTTCGAAGATATTCTACTAAATAAATGTTTTGCTAAATTAGGTTATTTTTTAAAGCCTTATATAAACAACCTTTGAAAAGAGTTATAGTGTCCCAAGCATAGAAATAACTTCACTTTTGCTGCTGTTGCTAATGCTAAGAATAGTTCAGGATCTTAATCAGTATAAAGTTCAGTATTTCAATGACATTGGTTGCGTTGAGAATCTCTAAAGAAAAATAATTGTCTCTATTAAGAATAGTGGCTAATAGATCTTTGTACTTTATAGATAAGAATGGGCTTTGACGAGCTGCATCCAAAAAAATTGGCTGTACTCCTGTGTATTGTGTTCTAAAAAGTCTTTTAGATTTTCAGATTTTTTTTTAACTGACTACTGTTAATGTCAAGCTACTTTTAGTGAATGCCTGCTCTTAAGATTGCTTTTAGCAAGCAAAAAAGACTTATTCATAAATTTATTGGTAGGAGCAGGAAAAACATTATATTTTCAAGAATGCCATAATGTACTGTAATATAAATTAATTATTTATACCTGTGCAGTTTGGGAAATCTTAAATGGAAAGTTGCTACTCTGGTAAAACTATTTTTGTGTGGTATTACCTAGTTTTTGTGCATTAGAAGGGATCTCTGTGTAGATGATTATAATGTCACTTTCTGACCTTTGCAGCTTGAATAATTGTAAATCATTGCTTCATAACGTGTCAGAGAATGTCTGTACTAGGCAATTAAATGGCAGAATATAATAGACCAAATTATTGCCTGTCATGTTTTCAACAACACAGTTAGTATTTGAGTTACACTTAATCATTACGTGCATTAGCAACTTCATTGGAATCCAGCTTCAGGCTGAGCATGAAATACATTACATTATTTAAACCTCTAATGGTAGAAGTCATTTATTTGTGTTGAAGTGTACAACATGCAGAGTTTCATAAAGCAAGGAACACTTGAGAGCTTAATTTATCCAAATCAAAGTCTAAATGCAGATAAACACAAGTGGCAAAAATTAGTAATTTTTATAGGCTGGAAATATTTAAAAATACATGGTTGTGGGTAATTGTAGGCAGCAGGAATAAATTAAAACCACTATTTTTAGTCAGCTCTGAGAACTAAAACTGTTGTATACCTAAATCATCAAATGCATCATGAAATTGCATTTTTGAATGAACAATTACACACATCATACCTACAGATGTGTCCAAACAAAAAAATAAGTATTTGGTTCAGCTGTTTAGATCAGAGATAAGTGCATGTGAAATTAATGTTCCAGATCCAGCTATTCTGAGTTTCTCTATCTGCATTTTGCTGTTTGGTCCTATCACGCGCTTGTGTCTACATTTACTTTAGTAATGAAAAATGAGGTGAACCTGCATAACAGCTTTCCATACTTGGTTGCATGCATCCAGTCTTGCACACAGGCTTTTAAACAAATTAATAAGAAAATGCTCAAAAAATATGTGGAGTAAGGTAACATATGTGTTATATCTTGCCAATTTTTCTTCAGTTATCTATCATTTTATTAGATTTGTGAACCTGACCTTCAGTACATAGCTGTATTTTTACTATTTTAAGAAAACTACTTGAAATGAAAGCAATTTGCTTTTACTCAGAAAAGCTCCCAGCATCTTTAGATAACTGGTACAGATCCTGCAGTGTGTTGTGCAAGGCTCACTTGGCCTGGATGTCTGCCATGGAGTTGGCTGGAGTTAAAGCGAGTGAGTGGGAGGAGTGGGTGTGTGCGGTGGAAGGTCTTTTCTGTTGGAGACTGCCATTACAATCAATACAGAAAAGTCAAGACCAACTTTCTGACTTAATAAAATGTGTTAATAGTGATTTGTATGCTAAATGGTATTATAAGAATAATTTAGTTGTACTTGCTGAACAGACAGGGAACATAAGGGACATACTCATAAGAGCGTATGTTTGTATTTGATCTGGAGAAATAGTGGTTCAGACTAATACCTGTGCTGCATGCAATCCGATTGAGTGCACTTCCCAATGGTAAGTGTCAAGATGTGCAATGGTGTGACTGTGCTATGTGCAGCATGTGTCACTAGTGCTTTTACAGACATGCATTTTTATGTTTTTACTTTACTGTAGATTGCTCTGATGTCTAGTATGTGTGTGGTTGTGTTAGGTGTGCGCTTCTGTTAGGCCAAAGATATCTTGCTCTGCATGCATCCTCCAAGAGCAAACATCTTCTGTGGCTGCCCAGGGAGGTTTTGAGCTCATCCTGAGAAGACAGGAGCTGTGGCTAATGGGAGTTTATCAGTGGTAAGGCAATTAGCGTTCCTAAAATTCAGTATACCTACTGAAAAAGAGACTTCTGCCTTTATAATCCATTGTTCAGAAGGACTGGCCTAAGTGGTAAGAAAAATACTGTTAAAATTTCCTTCTGTTGGCAGCAGGAGATGACCAAAAAAGTTGACTTGGCTTTAGTTGCCATGAGAAGAAGGGAGCCTGAGAGTTGTCGATGCAGGTGGTTGGTACTGACAGGGAGAGAAATTTGCTTGATTAAAATGTTGGTTGGGTTGTTTTATTGATAAAGGCTTAAGTGGCATGCTTTGGATTTCTATCTAGAAATCAGAAGGTTTACATTTGCTTTCTTTTTGGGGTTAGTCATTTATGTGTATGAATTGCATTCATTGAGCTTCTGATTCAGCTGTGATTTCCTTGGTTCTTTTAATAACTTTAAAATATAGAGGACTGAGCCTAATCTTTATCAATAAATGTATCTTCTCTACGACAGGGTACTACAAGGTTTTCTAAGAGAAGCAGGATATTACCCAAAAAGGGAAAAAACAGACTGATTTAAGTTTTATATCTATTAAGTCTAAGTTGTTGGAACGCCCTCAATTTTAACCAAACTCAATCTATAAGAATTGACTGCTGAATCAGTCTGTTGGGGCATCTGTTTTTTGTGTCCAATTTTACTTGCCTCAAATGTATTACTACATTGTAGCTTCTTCAGTAGTTTCTGCTCAATTCATTGGAATGCCCCAGAATCTCAGAGAATGTGGTGTATTGTATCCACATTTTCTTTCATGTTTAAATTGTCTGTTTAAAAACCTTAACTTTGTTTTTCTTTACAATGGTATTTCCTCCTGTTTGCACTGTAATGACTGGAAATTGTGTTTACTGGGTTTAGTACAAGCAGAATCAAGCCTATAGATTTTAAGCACTTCAGGACAATTAATCTTACT